>JABCMJ010013006.1:0-51443 GCA_014822125.1 Arbutus unedo | reverse complement strand
TTTTTTTTTTTTAAAAACAGTCCAAAACGACGTCGTCGTTTTGAACTGTGTTGTGTAATGTGTTGTACGTGTAGCAAAATCGTTACATTAATTGGTATTACTGGCAGAGGTTTGTCCCATCGGAATACGGGAACGAAGTTGACAGGATAAGCGGGGCACTGCCACCATTCCAAGCTATGCTTGACAACAAGAAGAAGATAAGACGGGCAACAGAGGAGGCCGGGATACCCTACACCTATGTCTCTGCTAACTCATTTGCAGCCTATTTTGTTGATTACTTGCTCCATCCCCACCAACCAAACCCTAATAATCAAGTTACCATCTATGGTACTGGTGAAGCCAAGGGTACGTACCCTACCCTACCATGCAATCTATGCATGCCAAATACACACAAGTTTGTGTGTGTGTGTGTGTGTGTTGAAGATATACTACTAGCTAGCACAACTATATATTGAAGTATTTTATACTACCATTATGGTCCTTGACAATTAATGAGCTGATATATGCATTAATTTTTGGATTTTGCAGCTGTGTTGAATTACGAGGAAGACGTGGCTGCTTATACAGTAAAAGCTGCAACAGATGAAAGGACAGCCAATCGGGTCCTTGTCTGTAGGCCCAAACTCAACATTATTTCCCAATTGGATTTGGTTTCTTCTTGGGAGAAAAAGACTGGCCTTAACTTCAATAGAGTTCATATTCCTGAGCAACAACTCATTCAACTCTCACAGAGTAATAATTATTTCTTATAACACTAAACTACTACTACTTCTTCTTCTTACTACCATATATACAGGACTAGTACTTACCACATGCATCATTTCTTGCTCCCTAGTTTCAACTTCCCACAACGTACAAGTACAAGTTCATCATTATTGAATAAATTACTAATTGGTATCAACTCTCACAATGTACAACTTCATTTGAAAATGTACAATGCACAACGTATAATTTCCCACAACGTACTAGTTTTAACTTCCCACAATGTACCAACTCTCATGTAAAAACTCAAAATTGGTATCAAGAATGCCAAAATTTCTTATCGACGTCGTTTTGAAAATGTCAACCTTGGTCCCAAATTTGATGCAAGTTGGCAATTATCAAACTCACCACATTACATTTAGAGTATGGAAAAGATGGTTGCAAAGGAAAAAAAAAAGTTGGTTATATATATGTTAAAGTGACATTGTACTAGAGAAACAAATTAACTTGACATTTATTGAATAAATTAATAATCCTATAACTAGTCAAAAAATAACTTTTATCAACATCATTTTGACTTTTACTTGTAAACGTATGTTTAATACTCACTCTCTCCCAATGTTTGTTCATATTTTGACTTTTAGATGCCCAAAAATATTTATCTATTCTGACAAATTAATTAGCTAGTGATCAATCAAAATCTATACAATTTCCTTGAATTCAATTAAGTGGCAACGTTTACAAAGTTTAATGGGATTTGTTTTTAGAAATTTGAGGCTTTAAAAAGTATAATTATTATGTCTCCTCTAAAATGGACAAACAAAATGACAATGGAAATAGTATGTGATTTGTTACAAATCTGGATATAAAATTAGCTAGGTTGATGAACGAGCTGAATTTGATCATTTATAAATGGATCTAGTTAGGTGTAATTAATAGTTATCTATCTAATTATAGTGACTCATTACAAATCCAACCCGTGTATAACCCATTGAGATTTATCAGAACTCACCCATTTAACACCCTTACTAATAGGTCTCTCTCCTCCGGTAAACGATTATTTTTCTCATGTTTTTGTTGCCCTTTGATAAGTAGCTGGCAATCAATCAAGACATCTAGAGATAGAGAGAGAGAGAGAGAGAGCAGGAAAAATGTGGACACTATTTTTATCGTGTTTTTATGTGTAATTGTAACAGACAAAGTTTATTGCCAGGTTTATGGAAGTTAAAAGTACCCTTGTTGCTTTATTTATTTAGAGGAGTAACACAGCTCTAGAAAACTTTTTCAGAAAACATCCACGAATTCAAATAAAGAGTCAAGATTTATTTGGATTTTGAATTCTGAATTTTTTTTATGGGAACCATTTAAAGAATTTTACATTTATTTATGATCGACGTTGTTGTTGTCTGTAATTATAATAAGAAGTTGTTGAGGGTAACTTGTTTTGTGTACAGCGCTACCATTCCCAGACAATGTCCCGGCAGCCATAATTCACAGCATATTCATAAAAGGGGATCAGATGAGCTTTGAACTCACAGAGGATGACTTGGAGGCCTCAGAACTATACCCAGACTACAATTACATGTCTGTCAATCACCTCCTTGACATTTGTTTGATTAATCCTCCCAAACCCAAGTTGTCTACTTTTTCTTAAAAGGATATTTGGGATGAAATTCAACAGAAAAATGTTAAATGTCCTCTCATAAAGGATATTGTTATATTGTCGACAATATCTTTTATGGTGGAAGATGATGAAAAACACCCATCAAATAAGTGATTTAAGTTAATATCATACATCGTGCGGTGAAAATTATTACATCTTTTGTAATGAATTTAATTATGCTATTTCCTGGATTAAATCACCGCGCAATTTGTGATTTCTATTATGTCTTTGTGTCCGTGTGTGAGTTAATTTTATGCATGTACGCTTGTGGTGAGAGTGGAGCGGAAATACAATATCCTCCATATTCGCAAATAAAATAGGAGGAGGTATCTCAAAGTGTGAAAAAATGAACAAAATGGGTTCCCATTTGAGACTATGAACTTGTCCAATGAACTCAGTGATGGCAACAACCACTCTGCCAAATATATTGGCGAATTATGATGCCCAGATGTCTTCATCTTCAGCGCAACGAAAGCAAAAGAAAAATCATATTCAGTAAAGAAGATGCTCAGAAACAACTCATTTTGCATAACAAAAAAACAAAAACAAAAAGAAGAGAACATATTTGAGCCTTGATTTCTGATTCCTAACCTAAAGCTCGTACAAATATTTTGTGCATGACAAAGGATTACAGCAATCAAATGCATATAGTTGTGAGGATACCAACGTTATTATCCTAACTTGGTATGTATATGCATAGGAACAAAACACTGTGCTGGAGACTAACAAATATTGCAAAAGTCCACGATATTTCACTATTTTTCATATTAGTTTTCAGCTGTAGGTAGGATTCAAATGAATGAAAAATTCTGGTTCAATCATAATAAGAATTTATCTTGTCAATGTTCTCAAATCCGAGGCATTTTCTGAAGACTACCATATTCCCGAAAGTCCTGTTATACAAAGATGTGTTGGCAATAATAATAAAAAATCCACAACTTCAAATGGTGTAAAGCTCTGAAGAAAAAGGCTTTGCATCCTCGCCACACTGTATATGCCTTGAACCGGAAATAGAAGAACATTGATGACCAAACTGCAGGATAGCAATATTGGCTGCAGGCATTCAAGGAATGATATCAGTTGTAATGATAAGATTCTTATTATTAGAATTGTAATTCATTATGTTTTCATTATTTGAATGAACCATTACCAGACAATGTACCGCTAGCCATAATTCACAACATATTTGTAAAAGGGGAGCAGAAGAGCTTTGAACTCACAGAGGATGACTTGGAGGCCTCAAAACTCTACCCAGACTACAATTACATTTCTGTCAATCACCTCCTTGATATTTGTTTGGTTAATCCTCCTAAACCCAAGTTGTCTACTTTTTCCTAAAGAAAATTGGGGCGAAATTCTAGAGAATATATTATGTCATCTCTTATAGTGATAGTCACAATATCCTTTATGGTGGATGATGACGAAAAATACCATAAAATAAGTGATTTAAATAATCTTACACATCGTATTTGCTCGTACTGTTGCTTACATCAGTTTGATTTTTCCAATCTGCTACTTAGGGCAACCTCATAACCTCATTCTTTTTGTGGTTCTGGATATTTCTATGCTTCAACGATTAAACACAACAATGGAAACACCTACAGAAGTAATTTTGCTTGTATAAATTTGCTGGAAAAATGAGAAGCAATACCCCAATTCCACTCCCAACAGGGATGAGCATGTACTTCATTATACGTTGAAGACCCCTTCCTGCAGTTGAACAAATACGAGACACATCAAATCACACATGCCAAAATTAAAAAATAAAAAAGTACCTTGAAGCAGTGATGAAACAACGGGAAGCACAAAATGGGTTCTCACATTTGTGACTATGAACTTGTCCAATGAACTCAGTGATGGCAACAACCACTCTGCCAAATATATTGGCGAATTATGATGCCCGCTGTCTTCATCTTCAACTCAACGAAAGCAAAAGAAAATCCATATTCAGTTAAGAAGATCCTCAGAAACAACTTATATTGCATTACAAAAAAGAAAATGAAAAGAAGAGAACATATTCGAGCCGCCCGATTCCTGGTTCCTAACCTGAAGCTCGTACAAGGACTCTGTGCGTGACAAAGGACTGCATCAATCAAATGCATACAATTGTGAGGATAACCAACATAATCATCCTAACTCATTGGTATGATGCATATGAACAGAACACTGTGCTGGAGACTTAACAAATATTGCAAAGTCCACAGTATTTCACGATTTCTCAAATTAGTTTTCAGCAGTAGGTAGGATTCAAACGAATGAGAAATTCTGGTTCAATTACAATAACTATTTAACAACCCCAATTTCCCAGCCTCGGAACTTGCCTCCAGCGAAGGCATTTAACATGGAAAATACACAGAAATTGGAGAGAATGCAGACTGACATAACCAAATTCTCTCCATGAGGATCAAATGTAGAGATGAAAACATTTATTTGCATGTTAAACAGCAAACGGAACAAGATTGCAAATTGACTAAATTATGAACTCTGCTTTGCTTTCTGTCATCAGTAAAATCCGCAATGATAAGCAGTAAGTCAAACCTTCAAGATGAAACTTCGTAACTTTGTGAAACAAAGGTAAGGAATGAACTACAACAGAAATGTACCTGCCAAATTGAAGGCATGTATTCGCTACAGGGAAGTTTTTTAGGCTCACTTTTCAATGTTCTCAAATCCGAGCCATTTTCTGAAGACCATTTCCCAAAAGTCCTGTTACAAAGATGTGTTGGCAAAAAATCCACAACTTCGAATGGTATAAAGCTCCAAAGAGAGAAGGCTGCATCCTCACAACATTGTACATTAAACCAGAAATAGAAGACCATTGACGGAACTGCAGAAATTAATCTTGTGCAGAATAGCAATGGCAGGCATTCAAGGAATGATATCAGTTGTAATGATTATCAATAAAATTTCCATTGTGTTTGCTGCTTGAAATTTCATTAGCTCATATTGACCATTCTGTTAACCATCCCCCCAAGTCGTCTCCCAATTGTTTCAATTAGGACGGGACACACATGGGATTTCTGTATCAAGTCTATAACATGGTTTTGCTCAATGCTTGATAACCCAATTACGTGCACAATAGTTCAATGTCTTTATATACCACAATTTTCCATGCAGATTGCACACTTTTGTGTTGTTGAGGGGACAAGCAGAAGGTAAAGGGGATAAAATCTTCCATAGGATGATGTCCTTCTCAGGGCAGGCATGTTCTTATTTCAGCAAGAATATCAAAGCAATATTAAAGTGAAGGGGAGGGGAGGGGAGGGGAGGGGGATTTAATTCTTAAATTTGATGAACTTGGAACAAGCACCCAATCAATTGGGCTAGCTTGAAAGTTCAAAGGAAAAGGAAAGTTCTGTATCCCCTCTCTTCACCTAAAACAAAAAGGTACATTGAATTATTGAAACCAAAATTCTTTGGCGATGCGTGTCTTGCGACGATATGTTTACTTATTCGTGCATGCTACCACCCTTCTATACTTTCTGTTGTTCCAAAATATGTCGTAATCTTGTGCGCGTCCCATGGAACATCCAAAAAAAGAAAGAAAGAAAAGACAGAAAAAAACCACTTGCGTGAAGAACTGTGGCATGAGGACATCCTATAACATGTAATTTTAGGTCATTTTGTAAAGGAAGCTAAACAGAAACTAATCCATACGATCTTTTGATGAATTACCTTTTGGCGTCATTTGTGGAGTATTTTTCTCCCATATTAGCTGCTTTTGTAGCTAAAACAAGCATGGGATGCACCAGCAAAAGTTTTCTGATCTCCTGAACAATGCTTTCTGATACACTTTGAAGAGAGTGACTTTTCCTACACGCAAAACATGAACTGTTAGTCTGTATATCAGATGCATTGAACAATTACTCAGACTGTAAGACGGATTTAAATAGTGGAAGAACAAATATGTACATGCATCAGACAAGAACCAACATTCGTTTGAGGGCTGCATAAAAGGAGCAATAAGGTGCACATATGAAGCACGGGAAAAATGAGTCTGAACCACGCACTGGATGCTAAAGACGTTAAACTTAAGTCTGGAAGTTTTTATGCCAAAAGGAAGAGGAAGGCATTAGGGATTGCCAGGAACCGATTGGCTAGATTGCTGAACTAGGGCCTGTTTGGGTGTTGTCTTCAGTATGTAAGAATTACTTGCTTGCTTTATGAGAGGAAAGAGATGACCAAAACAAGATGAAGAATTAGAAGAAAGGACCAACCATGCCAAGGTTACGAAAACCTACAAACAATCGAAGTCCCATTACTCCAAACTCTACTGCATCGAAGGATTGCATCTATTTATCGGTCATTGTACTCCTATTTATTCAAGAACTAAGATCTTAAAAACTAAAAACAACAAATTTTATCTCTTTAAATTAACTAGCACAACATTAATACATGAATAGAGACCTTTTCTTAACAATAATAGAACTATGGATCCAAAGGCACGGCTACAAAATTCTGTGGAATTATCAATTAACTTACAAGCAACCAATTAATCCCATGAGAAACACAATAGCAGTACAAAACCAAGAATTGATGAAAGAGTCAAATGGGCCAACGAATTTCCCAATTTGTCCCCACAGATGCAGTTCCAAAAGAAGAAAATGAAAAGAAGAAAAGAAGCCATGTTAGACTGTTGGGGGATGGTGGGAGAGGTGTTGAGCGAAGAAAAAGTAGAATCCAACTCTACAAACTAAAATGATCCTGTTGCGTTTATTACCTGTTCTTGCCCTTTATTGCCATCGATGTTGAAGCCCGATCAGCCCAGTAAAAAGCTCCAATGCTTTGGTACAAAAAAAAGAAGTTGAAGCTCAGATCCCAGTGATTCATCAAACTAATTTCCCTTGAATTTGATTTCAAGCACAATAAAACTTCCAAAGTTCAAATGCTGTACGGCTAGAAACTTATAAAATATGTTTATTTCTTTAGACATTGTTATTCAGCAGTACTGCATCAAGTAAGGTGATTTAGAATAGTTGCAGAATTTAATAACGAAGGTTCATCTCATTCAAAAATGTTTACAGTTCGATACTCTGAAAAACTTGCCACAAAATGAATCTATAGGTTGAGAATGAGAAGCATATCTGGATTTGTATTTAATTCCACTTTTTACTTGGGTTTTAGGAGCAGAGTAAATGAAGGTTCTTGTAACACAGTAATTATTCTTCAACTTTTAAATTGTGGAATTTATTGCCGCACTCATGTTTCAGGCAAATAGTGTTGCTTCAAATGATTTACAGAATATAATAACCATGAGAAACCATGTAAACTGGTGTATGACCACAATGATGAATTGATGTTAACATGAAACCAGGAATAAGGAGATATAATGTCAACATTTATAATATGAGCACAAACCTATCAATCATCAGGAAATGGACATCAATTCCATGTGTTTGTCTTTCCTTTTCAAGCTGATAATGCATCGTCTGTAATTAAAAAAGATGAAGGAACAAAGCAAGATCTAAAACGGTTGCACAGTGTATATTTGCTTAATCCTCTATTAAACACCGGAGAAGCACTAACGAAACTAAAAGGCTCAAGCACCCTGCTTAAGCAAAGCATTTGTGGTCATGAGTTTGCTTTCACTCATCTTTGGTATGAGTCATATCTGTGGCGAATTACATCTACTACTAAACGAACTTTCTACAATTTCATAATAACTTCTCTGGCTCACCAACACCATCACAACATCCGATTAGTTTTTTCCCCCTCCTGATTGTCAAAAGAGAGCAATCTGTATAACTGTATTCATCAGCAACATTAAATGCACCCTCCTACACTTCAGAGGGTAAGTTGCATGACAATGTGACATCAGAATCCCAAACTACAGTATCTCCAAGGGACAGCACATGGCAGTTTCATGGGCAACTCTACGTGCCATATGCAGAAGCATGTTTTGACAATTGATTCTCATCTCATTTACAGGAAATTAAAGATTGAGCTTTGTCTCCTTTTGTTAGCTTTATCTCCTTCTCTGTTGTGGAAAATGTTTTTATTCATAATTCCTCTGATAGGCAACTCCGTTTTATTACTGTATTCAAAAGATTCAATTGTCTTTAACAACTGATAGCTACATCTCGAAGGAAACAGATCCATGAGATGGATAATAGAAACAATGAAAGGTTGGTTTACTAGAGTCATATCATTTAGAACCTTTATTCTACAAGGCAACAACCAACTAGAAGTGGAGGAGCTACTGACCTTGAGAGCGGCAAGAAATTCTAGGCTATCATAACAACGGACATATAAGAACCGTCTCATACACGAGGAAAACAATTCTCTGTCATACTCAATATGGGGGCCCTTCTGTTGGTTACAATTGAAAACATCAGCATCACCTTGCTCCCAACAAGGATTGGCCCTTGGTCCTGGACAGGATTGAAGCTTTAGCATAACACCAGAATCATTTGATGAAGTATGTGAACAAATACAAATATAAAGATAAGTTACTGCAGATACTAGAAAATTATATATCTTGCATGAGAAAGCACAGAATAGCACGGTAAAAAATGAAAAGCACATAATATTGTGGCTGGATTTTATCTTGGTATTTATGCCCTCAAACAATTGGATTCATTTCTTTGTCATAAGGCTGAACTTACAATTATTTATTTCCACATTTTTAACAACCAAATCATATCTTAGAAATGCATTTCGTGCAATTTTTGCATTCGTTCCTCACAAATCAGCTACGACTTTAGATCACACAATTTTAGTTAAAAATCATCGCGTGCGCACTAAGATATACGTGTATAGCACTAATTTGCAACAAAAACTAATGGGAGAAGAAGAATATATAAAGGAGCCAATGAGAAGTGAAAATCTGAGAAAAAGGCAGAAGAAACAAAATCAGCAACCAGGCAGCAACCCACTGGCAGACCCATAAAAGGCACACAACCAGATCCCTTCCGTTGAAAGAACCTACAAAAAGGCACAATCAGAAAATACGAAAGCAATCCCACTGGCAGCAACCAGGCAGTAATGCTTCACCAGCAGCAGACTAGTCAGCATTCCACTCTTTCATCTTTACATCTACATCTAGCAGTGTATGTCCTCTTGTTCCATCTAAATTCTTATTAAGCATTTCTGTAATCCCAACCAGCCACACAATCTTATAACAGACCCATACTTCAACCACAGAACAGAATTTCGTTTTACATATATTGAAACAACTGAACGCTTCTGTTACCTAAAAATGAAACAGTTGTGGAATCCTGAAATTCCAATGTCTCAACCAAAACATCGTGAAATTATGTGAAACATAACCAAACATAAAGTTGTTTTGACACCTATTAGAAAATATCCAACGATCACATTTTTGAGCACTGCACATTCTTTTTCAATTTTTCGTATGTTCCAGCTAAATTTTTCCGAAATATTTCCAAAATTTCTTCATAACAATTGATACCTGGAAGTAGATATGAGAATAGAGACCCGCGTTGAATCCTTCACAGTGTCACCATAGCATTGGATTAATAGGACTAGGAATCCTAGGCGATTGCAAAAGGAAGCCTTAGGGACTCAAAGGGTGGAAAAAGAAAAGCCAAAGGAAATAAGTGTTTAAACGAGTAATTGAAGCTTCAAAAACCAGTTCTTCTCTTAACATTTTTTGTTTTCTGGAAATCCAAGTGAAGTTAGTGCCAGAGTACAAATATACTTGAGCTTAAAAGTTAACAATCGAATGGGGATACCATGGACATCCTTCTTATGAGTTTGCAAGAACGTCATGGTCCTTTAAAACAGGCACAGATGAAGAAGACTAGACCCAAACAACAACAAATCAAAAGAATTTAAAGCAACAAATAGATAAATAAATTTTAAACTAACAAAAGGACAAGATATACCTTACCATTAGCTTCCATAATTCGATGCTTTAGTGCTTGTGAAAGGTGTAAAATCTCAAAGCGACAGTCCAAGTCAAAGAACATTACTAAATTCTCTCGGCCTCCATAGTTCACACCATTCCACTCCTTAGGAAGAATGCAACTGACAGCAGCCTAAGTATGAGAGCATAAGCCAAAATTGTATATAGAAAAATGTTGTCAAAACATCATTAAGGACCCTTGTTGGAGCCCCCGACAAGATTATGCATGTCCAATAATGCCACTAGAAGTCTCAACAAAATCCAATTCCTTCAACAACTTATGTGATAGAGTAGTATGGATGATGATTTTAGGCACAAGTATCAAGCAGTCCACCTACATAGAAGAGCAAAACTGAGCAATCTCAAAGCATTGCAAATGTCAGCAGTTTTTTGGCACAGCCAAGTGTACATTTCCGTGGTCACTCCTCTGACATGCGTACAAAGTCAGACTTCATACCTCAAGGATGATGAGATTTGTTCAATATTTTGTATCCGGTTGATTGTTAAAGTATAAACCATCAAGCCTCCACAAGCGAGCATTAGGAAACAGATAAAACTTTTTAATCCAGGCTCTCTTCCATAAGGGAGCCAAGTTTGAACATAAAATCTTTGTCCATTTATCTGTGTCCTCAGCATAAAACAAAGTGAAGAATATCACTTCTTTTCGGCTGAGGTAGAAGTGGGATTTTATGCACCTGAAATTTTTTTGCACGGTTGGCTTCGGCTTCTTTTAGATTGGTAAAGACAAACATCCAGAGATGAAGCATGTAGTCTGAGTGGGAATTGCAAAACAAAACAAAACAAAAAATCATCCAATCATGTTAGTCCGGAAAGCCTCTGGTACTGGAAGGTTATCGTCTTAATTTGAGCAGACCTCACGGATTGTAATTGTATGATTTCTTCCTGATGTTTCAGATGTCCATATTGCTTCGAATTATAAACAAAGACAAAGAATCCGAGGCAGAATTGTAACGAAAACTAGACATTCGAAGAAAATTCGTCAGGAACAGTAGTTTGTAGCAGTAGTAGTACCTGCATTAAGAGGCGGGTTTTGGCAGAAGGAGAAGAGCCAACGATCTCAACAACGTTGCCGACGCGAAGAGGGAGCCTATCGAGGGGAGGAGGAAGAAGAAGCAACAAGGGCCGCTCCCTCATAACCCTCGATAGCATTGCCTTTGCAGTCTCCTCTCCTTCTACCCATCCTTCCACTTCTTCTTCCATAAATTATGCACGCTGCTGCTGCTGCCGCCTTTTTTTTTTTTGAAGGATTTATCTCCCCTTAGTCGCCTAATATATATATTTTAAATAATATCTTCCGACAAAAAAATTATATTAAATACATAAAATGAAAGCTCCTAATTTATAAATAAATTACCAACTATAATTATATTTTTAGTCTCAAAGTAATATAAATTAATAATTTTAAATTAAGAAAAATACGTACTGACTGATATTTGGTATAGGCTCGGTATAAGACGAACCACTCGGTATTGGCCGGACCATTAGGTAATATCGAGTAATTTTTTTTTATCGTACATGAGGTTAAATGTACCATTTCTTCCAATACGGCACGGTATCGATTTCCATGCTCTCCCTTGTTTAAGCAAAAAAGCAAGTCAATGAACACACTCTTGTACACATATCTGGGCACAAATATATCCAAAATCGTTTGACTCACGTGAGCCTTCACATTATTTTAGAAAACTCTACGTACATCGAATTGTTTTTATGCATAAAAGGGTTTTGTTTCTAGACTTTTGCTTAAATGAAAAGAGTAAGTTCAGGAACGCACCTCTCGTGCACTGACTCGAGCACAAATATGTCTAAGAGACATGTGTACTCCACATTATTTTGAAATACCCTGTGTGCATCGAACCATTTGAAATAACTAAGTTTTCGAATTTATGCAAAAGATGTTATGTTCATAGACTTTCTCTTAGTGAAAAAAACAAGTATACGAGCATGTACACCTCTCGTGTATAGATTTAGAAATATAATTATTCAAAACCGTCCGATATACGTGAACTCTATATTATTTTGGAAGACATCTTAGTTGGGTCATTTAACTAAAATATGTATAGGATTTCTTTTTATTTAGAATTTTTAATTAATTTTTGAATAGTTATTACTCCATTTTAAATTACAATTATGTTATTGATGAAAATTTTACTCGAATTTAAATTTAGGTACTAGTTTTTTATGTGAATTGCTGCATAATCAACGCGCGAGGCTTTTAATCGAATTGCTTATTAGATTTGAGTATTTCCATTAAATTGATGCATGCCAAGTACTGAAGAAGCAATTTTCTTATTTTGTTTTTGTCCCCTAAGAAAACTACCAAAAAAAAAAAAGAAAGAAATTAATAGTACCGAGTATAAGAACAAGAGGTTAGTGGCTGATGCGACTCTAAATTATTTAGATTTTGCTACTACATGTTTGTCCTTTTTCTTGTGTGTATATTTATTTTTGTTTTTAAACAACTGTTCACCAATCGCACCATTATATAAAAAATATATTACATATACTACAAAATTTTACGTCTAATTTCTCTCGCGAATACGGTTAGCAAGTTAAGTAAAGAACGAGGTCATGTTCCCTTCTTTTTGAAATTCTTGTTTTTTTATTTACTTCGAATTAAGAAAAATAAATACACAAAAGAAACCAATCGAGGAATTCAAAAACTGTAATTATATAAAATGAAGTAGCTAGATAGCTAGCTTTCACAACACACTGCCTCCCTCCCCCACTCACACAATAATTAAAGACTATTAATTAATAAAAGTGCATGGAATTAGGGAGTAGTAATTTGTTATTGGGATTTAATTACGTTTTAGACGCGTGATTGGAATTTTGTAGAAGAGACGACTAGACCACCTGGGTAGAACCCCTGGAGTTCTTCAAATGATGAGTATCGTCGGCAAAGAAGTCCCCGGATCCTCCGTGCTTTGTACTATCGTACTTTTCCCCATCACCCCACAACGCATATGCTTCTTCCCCATGAACAGCATCGTCCCCAATCTTCAAATCTTCCTCTGACATCCTAAGCGGAGTCACAAACCTTATCACATTGCACACTATTGATGTCACCACTATGTTCCATCCAATTATAAAACCACCCCCAGCTATCTGTTTCAGTATCTGGACTCCCCCGGTGCCTCCGTACACTCCCCCCCTGCTGTTTGTCACTGGCAAGAAGAGGTTGCACAGCTGTGGCTCCGCAAATAGTCCTGCCAGGATTCCCCCTAGAAATCCTGCCACCGCATGTGTGTGGAACACTCCCAGTGTGTCGTCCACCTTCTGTAGCAATGACGACCTCTTGTGAACGATCATCATGGTGAACCATGGAACGCTTCCGGACAGAATTCCCATCACTATGGCTGCCCATCCTTGTACAACACCTAGTAGTATATATACAACAACGTACGTAATTAATTACAACAATATGATCAATCATATACCCTATATATATATATATATACACACACACAATCAATAATTAATATATATTACCAGCAGCGGGAGTGATGCAAACGAGGCCGGTGATCATGCCCTGAACTGCGCCGATGACGGAAGGTTTCTTGAAGAAGACGACGTCGAGACATGTCCACACAAGTAGGCTTGTGGCTGCGCATATGTTGGTGTTTAACACTGCCATGGAGGAGTCTATGTTTGCGCTGTATGGGTCACCTCCGTTGAACCCAGCCCAACCCATCCACAGCAACCCCGCCCCTGCCAGCATCAGTAGCACGTTGTTCGGCGGAAACCTCTCTCTGTCGCTGGTTAATCTCGGCCCCACCTATATGTGTATTTCATAATATTCATACAAGCGTATAAATACATAGCATAGCATGAACCATATATCACTCCTCCATAACTTTGCGTTACCTTATAATTATTAATACTACAGACAGCGAAATATTCTAGTTAGCTTATTAGCTTAATTGCTTCACCCTTTTTAATTAATCAATTGTGATGAACTAGAGAATTTCGCATTGCCTCCTCTCCTAAGCAAAAGCCAATATCAGAATGATTCTTTCCACCCTCTTGAAAATATCAACGGCAACGAGATGGACTATTTTAAATTATTATGATAATTTTTTTAGAAAAGTCCCTTTAATGTAAAAGTAAATAAAATTTTAATTTATTTCTATCTTTTCTAAACACTTTTTAAGTTTGTTTTATTTTTTAATTTCTTTATTGAGACAAAATAATAATTAATAATTAAAAAAAGAAAGTTAGACGAAATCCAATTTTATATTCTGCTAAAACATCCAGGAAATTCCTTCGCAGCTAGCTGTGCTCTAATATATCCACGGACAGTGGGACGAGGTGTGAAATAGGCAAAGGCTTTACGTGTTTGTTTGTTTGTTTGTTCGTTCGTTGTCTCCACGCTTCTACACAATTGTGTTTTCTACTTAATTTGAAATTAAAATTTTTCTATGCGTCACCAACTCCGAGGTTGGAGAACGAGATCCAAAATTGGAGAACTCTCACTCTCTCTCTCTCTCTCTAAACCTCTGGACTGTAGCTAGCTATTGAGACTTGAGAGCTTTCCTTCCCTTGATGATCGGTACATTTGGAATCACAATAAATTGAAGTCAACGTTAACAAGAAAGTGACTGCTAAACGACGACAAAAAAAAAAACATTTATATATAAATATATTTTATGTATGTATATGTGAACATATTCACTAAACAGCAATATAAGAGCAGTAAATTGCCTAAAACCTCTAAACCTTTCACAAACTTTTACTTTTATTAGTTTTTTTTTTTTCTTCTAAGCAAAGATGTATTAATCAAAGAGTTGGATTATAGTGATTAATCTGAATTCAAGTAACAAATCACTTGCAAGGGGTCAACTCAAGGAATACAAAATAGTAAAATTAACTAAGAATCCCCAAAATAAGACTATTGTTCCGCGCTGAAAACATAATCGCTTTGTAATTTTTAAAATCTTCGAATAACATTAATGCCATGCTTTTCTTTCAATTTAGTCTGTCTTTAGAGTTCGAATCCCATATGGTCCGATCATCTTTATTTTTTTGGAAAAAGGTCAAGAAAAAACTCAAAATTCAAATTTTCTTAAAAAAAAAATGTAAAACGGTTCTTAATTGGAGAAGGAACTTTTAATAAGGATAACGTTGACTGACTAAGAGGATATAAAACTAGAAATTAATTAATTTTGTAAGGATGGAAGAGAGGAAGTAGTAGTAGTAGTAGTAGTTACGTACCCAGTAAGCAGCTGTGAAGCCAGCAACCCCGGAAGAGAGATGAATGACATATCCACCTGAGTAGTCAATGACACCCCAATGGAACAAAAACCCTCCTCCCCACAGGCTGAATGCCCCCACAGTGTAAGAGAATGTTAGCCACAAGGGCACAAACATCATCCATGCCTTTATGTTCATCCTCCCCAGCAACGATCCCGCCAGCAGTATCAGCGTTATTGCCGCAAACACACACTGAAACCACACCATTGATGCCATCGGATAGTACGGCGTCACCATTGACGTCTCTATCTCTCCACTCTTATGGTACTGCGTAGTCTCTGGCAGCGCCGCCTGTAGATCTCCCAACATAATAATTAAATTTAATCCTCTAATTAAAATGAAAATTACTTCCTTGCATCATGATCAACTGGTTAATTAATTATGTCCCAACATGTTGAATAAATAATTAGCTCATGACTTTTCGCATTAATAATCTTTTCAGAAGCTAGCTAGGGTGGGTTCCGTACGTAAGATAGCCCGCAGCTAATTAATTAATAATTACCTGTAAGAGGAGGTACTTCTGGCCGAGGGCAGGCCCGGCCTTGCCCCAGAAGGGGAGAAGCTTGTCGCCGAAGGACATCTTGTAGGCCCAGGTAACCCAGCAAAGGATAACGGCGGCAAAGGCGTAGAGGGCCATGAATGCGGAATTCACGGCCCATTTCTTCTTCACGATGCTCCCGTAGAGGATGACGAGCCCCGGAACGCTCTGAAGTCCCACCAGGGTCGCCGATATCATCTGCCATGCGTTGTCTCCTTTGTTCAACCAGTCTGGCGTCGCCGTCGTCAAGTTCTGGTACGCTATCGGCACTACCGTCGTCCCCATATCTTCTTTTCTTTGCTTTTTTTTTTCAAAAAGAAGGGAAAATTTAACTAAACTCCAACCCTATACTCCAATGGATGGATGATCGAGACTTGAATCGGACGTCTGCCTATATATAGAGAGTGAGAGAAGCACAGATAGAAGATATACATGTATATATCATACACACAGACTGGTTGATTACTTCAGCTCAGCACATAAAAAAAATAATAATGTAGGAGGAGATCTAAAATTTACAATATCATATACAGATTGAATATACTGCTCTGCCAATAAAGCGTTGATTCTGAATATTCTCAAAACAAGGGCCGGCTTCTTGTGCCTGCCAACGTACTCTTTTATTAGTTTATATATATGCATGTATAGCCTAGCGTTGACTTTGCCAACAAAAATAAAAAAAGACAGCTGTATATATGCAGCTTAGCTTGAATGATCTGTAAATTAAGATGTTCAACAAATGAGGTTGTGTCAAGATCAACATCCCTCATCCATCTACTAATTACTATACCATTCTCGTTCGTAGATGAGCTGCATATATAGCTAATTGTTGTACTATTGGGGTCTTGGTGTACGTTGTTATCAAATTAAGCATGATTTCTTTATGGTGATTAAAGAATTTGGAGATGGCAATCCGATAAGTGAGGTAGTGTCAAGAAGATCCCATATCAGAGGGCAATTCGTTCGATAATATTCGTGGAGAGTAATTTTATTTGGGAGTAGTGTTAGATGTCTATGCTTACGTGCATGCCCCCCTTTTGATCTCACCAAAGAGCCAATTCCAGTACTAGTTTAATCAGCTTAATTAATTTTATTTACTTCAATTCCATTAATTTTGTGGACCAATTAATTCGATTATGAGAGATACGGTATGACCTTGATGAACCTTTCAACCCAGCCTCTTTTTCTTTTCTTTTTCTTATTGTTCCCCCCTTTGCTAGCCAGTCTTATAAGAGTTGGAATATGTGCAAGCTTTAATTAGTATTATTAACTAACTAGGCTCATCTTGCTATTGTTTAACCAATTAAACAGAAGATGGGCAACGTCAGATTCTATATATATATATATATATATATCTTAGCAGTTGACTTGGTGTTACACCAAGCTAGTGAATCTGGATAAAATTAATGAAATGAACAGGATAACCATTCTCAATAAAATGAGCCTAGATAGTGAATCTGGTATCTTAGTTTGTAGAAAAACAGGAAATGGATTTTGTGCACCCTACCTAGCTAGTGTGAATATTACCCTCATTTTCATTAGTTTAGATGGTCACATCCCTATCAAAAAATGGAACTAATAAAAATGAAAGTAATGTTCACCATCTTTTAAAGAGAGTGAACAAAATTGCATTTTGGGACTGATAAAATAGGTAAATTTTACATTTTTGTAGCTATTTAATCTAGTTAGTCTGAGGCTAGATAATATAATTCTTATCATGTTAACTGGCCACATATGCTGATTTACGTACTATTAAAAAAAATTGTTCTCTGTCTGACATATATAGCCAGAGGGAAAAAAACAAACGATAATGGAAAAATAAAAATGTGAAAAAGATAAAGGAAAAGTTAAAAAGATAAATAAATAAATTCATATCTAGTAGATGAGCATGCAGAGTGCATTGGAGTCTTATAAATGTGGATTGCTTATTAGTTAAATTGTTCTCTTCTGGGTTTTTTTCCAATCGGCGAAAAAGTCATGTATTAGAAATTACGAGAAAACAAATGTATGAAGTACTTGGCAAGATACAATATATACCCTCCAACAACAACAACCCAACCCAAAGAATGAAGGGATGCTTACAATAGGAAGAGAGAAAATAAAAACCCCCAAACAGGGCACTCCTCCTCCCGAAGAAGAAGACCTCCCTCAGTTACTATTTCACAAATGACATAAATTGTTGCCCTGTTTGGATCTTTCGTATGCAGATTTTTAGGATTTTAAATTACATAAAATTAATTTGACTAAGTTTCTTTTTTTCTTTTGCTATCATTGAGTTTATGTGGATAGATCATCTCCATTTTTTTCTGTATTTCTGGTAATTGGAATATTCATTATATTTGTGAAATAGTAATTCCTTGTTTGTGACGGAATATTTTTGTTTTTGGTTAAATTTAGTTGCATCAACATGATGCTAACTTGATGTCACGTTCGCTTTCAAAGTAAACTTGTAAAGTACTGATTCTAGAAAATAAAATATATATTCTTATTTGATTATTGGTTAGAAAAGGAGTCAACAATTTATTTCATTTGAACTAAATTATTTATCTTAATGGTACTTAATCCCATCATCACATACCCGGCCTATGATTCTGTGCGTCAAATCATTAGAGGCTCCAAATAACGATAATGCCCTTGAATTATTTACCGAATGCTTTAAAATTATTCACATTGAAGAACATAATTGTCTTTAACATCTTCATCTATTATTTCTTCTTATTGTTTTTCTTCTTTTTTTAACTATTGTAAATTGTTAGGGTAACAAAGTAATATGTATGTCACATCTAGGATTCCATTTGTTTTGTTTGAATTTACGTTGCGTCATAATGACCCAACTTGAGGTTACGTTTGCTTTGGAAATAAACTTGGAAATTGATTCCAAAAAACAAAAATATAGATGGGAATAAATTAGGAAAGATTTAATACCTTTTTTTTCTCATTGTATTATGTGGCACTATATATATATATATATATATATTTTTTTTTTTTTTTTTTTCTTGGCCACTCTAACAACTATATTTATAAGAAAAATTGTTCTGCAAATTTTATAGTATAATTTCTGAATAAGATATTAAGGCTTGTTTTAATTTGGTTTCGATATTATCATGTGACGATCTTAAAGTTTTCTCACGAAAGGTTGTTCTTCGATTGTAATTTAATTAATGTCTCTTAATTTTTCAACAAACAAAAGAAGGGCCACACATTGTCCCTCCTTTGTCAAGTACTAATACATAGTTTATATATAAAAAAAAGTACTAATACATTAAATTAATACTTACAGAATCGTGGATGGGACCTACATATTTTCACCCTGACGATATATACAAGAAAATTGTTATTCATCATTTTCCATAAACAAAAATCACACTTCTCCTGAATAAATATTCCATACTTCTTTAAAAATTTTAAAATCGCCACTCTCCAGTTACGGTTAAAATTTTAAATTTTTTTAACTAATAAAATTTTTATCTTCATACTAATTTTTTATTTTTTTATCTTCACACTAATTCTTTTTATTTTGTACTTTGTAGAGAAATCAAGCATCAAAAAATTTATATTATTGTAAGTTAATATTTATCTAATTTATTTTAATAAGTTGTCTATAGTTATTCTTTTTATTTTAAAAATGAGTATGTTATTCTTTTTATTGTGTAAAAATTTAAATGTTTGATCCGAAAACGTGAGACACGAAAGATGAAAAACCATCAAAACATGCTTGGACCTTTGGAGTTTTGCATGTAAATTTTTATACCTCAAGATTCATACTAATTCGCATGATATGTCTTAAATACTAAAACTACTGGATATGGTTGACTCCACTAGCTAGTGTACCTTATGTATTGGAATATGACATGCTAATTATTTGATGCGTGAATTATTTGTCATAAAAATGATAAAAATAACGTAATATAGATTCAATTTATGCCAATTCCAAAATAATTTTTTAAGACAATGGTAAATGTTTAATATTTTCGAAATAAAATTCAAAAAATACAACCAAAAGGAGTTCAAATAAGCGGTGTCAATCACTTTTTTTCTTAAGTTGAGCGGATTAGAACATGTGATGAATGTAAATATTTTTGGATGATGTAGGAGATTTTTAACTTTGTTTTATAAATCAATAAAAAAAAGTAAAAGTAATAATAAAATATAAGTCAACAAATAGTTTATACCATAATTCAATAACTATTTGTCAAAATATTCCGAGTTCACAGTTAATTCTGAAATAATTTTTGAAATCAAAGGTAAATTTTTAGTAATAATAAAATATAAATCAACAAATAGCTTATATCATAATTCAATAACTATTTGTCAAAATATTCTGAGTTTACAGTTAATTCCGAAATAATTTTTTAAATCAAATATAAATTTTTAGTATTTTTTTTAGAATAAAATTCAGAAAGTACGATCGAAAAGAATTCAAATGAGCGGTGTCGGTAATTTTTTTCTCAAAATTGAGCGCATTAGAACATGTAATGAATGTGAATATTTTTGGATAAATTAAGAGGTGAATCAATAATTTTAAATATTTGATGCAAAGCTAATAAAATTAAAAAAATACATAAAGATAAAAAATATTCCAAAAAAATCAAGTTTATTTTTCTTCTTGGATTGCTAACATTTTCTTTTCTTCAGTTTATGTATCACGGAACACTTAAAAAAATAAAAATATTTTTTTTAATAACCAAGCTAGCAATTGATCTTTAAATATTATTTTAGTCAACGAAATATTTTTTCAAAATAAAAACTTGCACCTAGATTTATTTTAGTACCACAAAACACTAAACAAAAAAAATAAATGAAGGAGGGATATGGACTTTTTGGTAAAATTGACGGAAAAAAATTTAAATACCACAGAACACTTAAAAGAACAAAAAAAATATTTTTTTCAATAATCGAGTCTACGGTTGATCTTTAAATATTATTTTTAGTTAACTGAATTTTTAATATTTTTTACAAAATAAGGCTAAAATTAAGTTCTTTTCCTAAAATTAAGTCCTTAAAATAAGAATTACCAATATTGTAAAAAATGATAAGAGAATGATTTTTTGGTCTTTAGACAGCCACACCCTCTTTCCTATTTTTTGCGAGAGGAGTGAAAAACAACTCTCTATATACAATAGGACAAAGGATGAAAAACAACAATGAATCTTACAATCAAATTTTTTAGTATGTTTACATTTTTGCGCTGGCCCAAGTCGAGATAGGCCCATGGATGATCTGACCAACATTCGTCCAAGGGGCTCTACAAGGCTGTCTGGTTTGGCTCGGTCAGTGCCAAGAGCACGACATGCCAGGTCTGGTCGAGTGTTCACTTGATCGACATTTCATCATCCGGATCGATCTCTCCCGGTCATGACCTTCGATGTTTCTGTCAAGGCCCTATGCTCGGCATGACCACCACATTTCGAATAGTTACGCTACTTGATGTGGGGAAGGTAGTTGCTAACTTACTGGACATGCAAACATGCCCATCCGATCTACACGGACGTAAAACACGTGGCGACAACATCTTGATTTTCGGACCATGACGCTACATTCTCGGCTGAAGCCTCAGGCAAGCTATTGGGTTCTCACTATGTGAATAGTTTGGGAGTACTCTAACCTCACGTACGCTTACACTGACTCCCATACTTTCAAGTTATTTTTGCTTATTTCTAAAGACTAACTTAATCGTTGGAGTGCCCGTCGGAGATCCAACTCCGGTCAACACTAACTTAGTGTAGAGTGTTTTGCAGATTCAACAAAAGATTTGTCACGCTCTCAAATTTAAAATAGACTAATTAAATAAATAAGCAGGTATTAGAAAATTCTTGCCGAAAATTCAATGATAATTTTCCAAAATATCCATGTATAAGAGATAAGTGTTCTAATTCGATCATACATACACAAGGGGTCACCTCATCCCAATGACCATGTACATAGAATAAGAGTTTTCAAAATATTACAGTAAGTATGTCACCAAAATAAGATAGGATTACAAACATATTCTAAAAAACGGTTAACTAAAAGATGCTAAATAACTGCATGTATGAAACTCATCAAAAATCAAGCAACAGTCCAAACACTCGTGCCAAACGATGCTAAATGTCCGGAGTTGTACCTGAAAAGACAATAGGAGAGCTGAACTAACAAGCCCAATAGAGAAAAGACAATAGGAGAGCTGAGCTAATAAGCCCAATAGAGAAATCTATACCAATGCATGGTATGACAAGTGAACATAAATATCTAATAATAGCGAGAATAAACAAATTCAAATTAAAGACTAAAGATGAATCATGTCATGTAACAACGTTAACAACACCTACAAGTTTGTAATGAACCATTGGTCACTTCTCGTAGGGTATTAATCCAATCAATCATGTTCTCGTGCATTTTTATTTTCATACCAAGTGATCCCGTAGGAGACTAGTTCATCACTCCTAGCATTTCCGTCGGAGAGTCTAGTTCAAGGCATTCCTAACATTCTCGAAGGAGTCTAGTACAAATATCTTAGCATTCCTCTCGAGGAGTCTAGTTCATACATCGTGTCATTCAAGTGTCTCACGCATGTCACGTGTCACAAAACACCCACGCATGTCACGTGTCACATAACAATTTCATTTCATCAACTTAAACTCTCAAGTAATGGTCTCGGTTAATCCAGTTATTTTTGAAGGTGAGTACAAGAATTGTATAAATTTGAACTAAATATTTTGCATACAATTACTAAATGTATTCTCTTTTTATGAACTGTAATTTGAATGGTTGAGATATTATGGATCAAGATTATTTGTGAAATGTGTTTTGAGATTCATGCTACGATAGCCATGATCGCCTTACTCTTGAGCTAATGTGGGAGTGTTTACCTCGGTTCTTGGCTTATTATATATTGCTCGCATATGGGATACGCGGGTGCTTCCCTATCATTGGGAGTGAAATGGCCCCTAATATTACCAATGTAATTATTTGAGTTGATTTTTCAGGGTAACAGTATTATCTTAACTTTGGTCGAAGGTAAACGACCATTGGCTATATGGGATGAGTTTGTTAAATTTTGTGATGTTCTTTACGAATATTTTTTTTGCTTAAAGATTTATTTTAACTTAGCTTGATCGATAAATATTTTGTTTGTTCTTGTTTGTATGATTCAGTTGTACTCACTGAGCATGTGGTTAGCTCATGCATATTTATGCGATACTCTTTCAGGTGTTCGAGAGTAGAAGACTGTCCACTGTATAACTATTATTGTTGATGCGTCTTTTGCTTTGTTTTGTGAAGGAGGTTAATTCCACTATATAGTACAGTTTTTAGTATTTTGTTTTTAGCAAGTTGTTGTACTTTGTTGTTGATAAATATTGTGGAATGTGGCCTAATATGAGAGATTGTTATCTTGTGTGAAATTGTACACTTTAGATTTCTTCAATATAAGAGGTTTCTTTAAAGTTTGTCTTTTAGTACTTAGTCGTATGGTTTGATATTAGAGGTGCTGCCACGTCACATTATTGGGGTGCTACCACGTCACATTCTTAGGTGGTTCTATTATATCACCGGAATTGAGGCATGACAAAAACAGAGGAGCATTGACATTATAATTATGAGAGTCAAATTTGTTATTATAACTTTTAAATAGAATTTGTTAAATTTAACATTTTATCGTATTTGGTTTATGCTGTGAATAATAAACATGTTTTCACTATGTATAATACTGAAATAACGTTTGCTTTTACAGTCATATTAATAAGTATATTTTAATTCATCCTATACATAGTACGAATTTTTTGCTAGTTTTAATTTATGACAAAGGAGAGACAAGGCCGACCTTCATGAGGGGTGTGACCCAATTCACACGATTACCAATGTCGAAGAAAAGATCACTCACTATATAATTGCATGAATAGTATTTAGCTGTTACATGTATAACGTACAAAAAATTATTTTGTTACAAGACTTCCATTTATCTTTATTCCTAAAAAAAATATCTTAAACAGACTAGGTAACTAATTAGGCAAAATTAGTTGATTCGTTTCCCTATGGTTTCTATATTTTGCCTAGGGTATTCCAAGAACAACTTAATGATTGTTTTTTTTTTTTTTTAGTACAAGAACTAAGTAAATACTACTTTTTATGAATTAAGAGATAAGATGGATTATTTTTGGTATAATTTAGAAGGAAAAACTGAAATCAGTAGCAAGAATGATGGCGTATTTGTTCTGTGTCAATTTTTTTTGGTTATTTGTTTATTTCGACAAGAAATTTTAAAAAAATATAAAATTATGTTTAAAAATTAAAAAATTAGAAAAAGACAAAAATAAGTCCAAAACAGTGTTTATGTTAACTTATTTTTATTTTTAATAATTTTTTTAATTTTCAAACATAATATTATACTTTTTAAATTCTTTTTTAGAACTTATAATAACCATTATGTAAAAATAATAAATATAATTTTTTCAAATTAAAAAATTAATTTAGTTAATTTTGGCCACATAAAGCCTCCGATTAATTGAAGAGTCCTGTTAGTAGTATCACTGTAGATATATATATATATATATATAGAGAGAGAGAGAGAGAGAGAGAACGACCTGATGCTTAATTATTGTTAAGAAGGAAAAAGTTTATATCATTGATTGTAGGGAGAAGTCAAGAGTGCTTTTTAGTGGTTGGCTTATTCTTCTACTACTGCTGCTGCTACTCCGCTGTTCAGTTGGGGGTTTGGCAAAAGCAAAAATTTCCATGGTTAAATTTTGTTGAATTGGAATTGAATCCTCGTGTCAACTAATTCTTATTGTTCCTGTTTTTATTGTTGTTGGGATGCTTTTTTCTGATTCAATTGGCGAGATGACCTCACCAACTCCTAGGTATTCTTTATCATTATCTAAAAACTTCCTTTTGAATTGAGAATTCTGAGAATTTCTAAAAAAGTTCTATTTGGGCCTTTTCCTTCCCTGTTCACCCTCTCTCCGCGGTGAAAAATTCCAAGTTGTGGGATTGAAGAATCTGAATTGAACCCGCACCCTTTCTCTCTCATGCGTGTTCTAGGTGCCAATACCTACAAGATCTAAGAGAGTGAAAAAACTTTTCATTTCCAGGTCAGGATTCCAAATTTTGCTCTTCTTACTTTGTAGAGGGTCTTTGTTTTGTTTGGGAGGGTTTGAAGGTTTCAGTCGATTTTGTGTCTATCCGGTTTCGGCATATTTTGTTGTTTCAGATGTTCTTGTATGTTGTGGAACGCTTGGTTTTAAGCATACAACGACAACAACCGTAGATAAATCCATTAAAAGTTGTAATTTCTTATGCTCAGCTATGTTGTTTGGTCACTGTGAGTCGAACTTGATTCTAGCTCTGCCTGAGGATGTGTTTTCCATAGTCACCCAGTCCCTATCTCCAACAGACGTTTGTAATCTAGGGGCCTGCTGCCGGAGCTTATGTGCTTTCGCATCTTCTGATAAGATTTGGCTCACCCAGTGTGAGCTGATGGGAGTTGTTCCGCCTTGTGACCTTGTTGAGTGGCGAAAGGGTGTTGCCTCTTACAAGGCTCTATGTAGGTTCCTTGTCAGTGTTCAACCATTACTTGGGATTTGGGTTCACCAAAACCCAGAGCTAGGTAACGTTGTTTATGTTATGCCTGGTTTTATTTCGGTTGTTGGTTGCCGGATCATCCCACAAGAACTTGGTCCATTGGGTATTGAGGAGGGTCCTATTTTGTGGGCTCCAGTTTTTGAAATCATTGCGGATACCGATGGTTTTCCCACATTTTACCTGCATGGGAGGGATAGAGAAAATGACTTCCTTTATCCTGGTTCGCTCAAGCCCGTTGACAGGATGTGCAATGTGCTATTGCTCGAGGTTGAACCAAGGCAACAAAGGAGTGGGGGGAAATTAGTTCATAGCAAAAGCTTTGCCCATCATTTGGATAAGGATTCATCGAGAAGGATTTCTCGATCGGATAGTGGGATTTCGAGATCACAAAGAGCCACTGGAAGGAATGTGTCGGAGGTTCCCTTCAGTCGATTGGCATTTGGTGATAGAAGAAAGCTACTTGAGGTTGTTACCAGCCAAGTCCGTTTAAAGGTACCTGATCCAACAAATGCGCTGATCTTTCCTCGTTTGAGGGGTGATGAGGACTGTTTTCAAAAGGATTTGGCACTGTTATCTGAGCGGAGATTTTTACTTATCCAAATGTACAAGCTTGGTGGGGGTTGCTTTGATCAGAATGGTGGTCCTGATATGTATCCAGATCCCACCCAGTTGGAATTAAGTGAGATCAGGAAGAGTCTTGATCGTTCAAGCGGTTTTCGTAGTTCTCTCAATGGCGACGATGGTCGCGCCCAATTCACCAAACGAAAAACCCTTGGTGGGTATGTTAGGGATGGACTTAAACAGATACTTGGGAAATCAAGCTCAATCTACGGTAACCGTGAACTTTGGAAAGGTGGTTGTTCAAGCAGTGAGAATAAGCATGCCCAACTACATGAGTTTTTGCAGCCAGGTGATACGATAGCATTGACTTTACATGCCTCTACATTGAAGTTATCTTCTTATAGAGCATGGCCAAGTATGCATGATAGTCGATTTGCTCTTTACAAGTTGCCTCTGCGAGCACCAAAAGAAGGCCAAGAATACGCAGGTTTATGGGGAGGGACTTTTGGGTGGCCACCAGGGAGACCTACTAAAGACAAGCCTGGAAAGGCTTTGTTCTTTCTTTTGCTTTCATACGAAGAGTCCCAAGGGCAACAACATCTCATTGCTACAAAGATATTAGAAGGAACACACTATGTTTTGCATCCAAATGGGTCTGCAGTGTTTATAGTGAATGTTGATGAACCATCCCTTGAGCCATTCCCTTGGGTTACTGATGGAGATTCCCTCCCTGTTGATGTTGAGCATGCCTTTATGGGAGAAGGTATTGCAAATGGATATGGTTTTCGATACCCTGGCTCAAAGCCTGGTTCACTATTTGTGATTCAAGGTGGTTTACTTGCCTTCATATGGAAGGAGTCCAGGGTTGTTTTGACCTTGCAGAGGCTTAATTTGACAGAGCTTCTGAAGAAGGGTGAAAGGGTGCCTGCTCTACCTCCAATTGCAAACTTCTCATATTTAACGAAGTCCTACTCAAATGTTTTCGCTGGCTTCACGAACAATTCGACGTGTCTGTCTTCACCGAGGTTTGAATTTATCCGACTATATGCTATTGCATATGCAGTCTTTTCTTCTCTTTTTCCAGCCTTCTTTTGTTCGGATTCCTTGCCTGTCATCTCTGCTTTGCTTATACATTGAACATACTGAAGTTGGATAAAGATGCATGCTGGAACATTGTTTCAATGAGTACTAAGGTTTTCCTTTTGGTTGGTAGCTGGTTGAGATTGATTCTTATGCTGAAGATATGTTTGCTGATGTCTTTCCTAAATTTCTGTATAGACAAATTACTGCTTCATAAGATTTATGTCGTTTTCGCTTTATTGGGGACTATCTTTTTAAAATAATGTCTTCTTCTTCCTACTTCATTTCTTATCTTTTGCTTTTTGTGACAGTGTTATATTGAGGGCATAAGCTTCTAGTTCTTTCATTTGTTCTTCTCTCTCGATGGATTTGAGAGGTGCAGAAACTGAGTATCTACTTCTACTTTTGATGGGGATCATTACTGTGCTGCATTCTTCTACTTGTTGTATTGGATAAGTCCTCCTCATATAGTATTTGTAATACATGCTGGCAATGTGCGCAACACTTTCTTTTGACCCTTTAGTAGGATATGCAGATGGCTTATGATTCTCCATGACTAGCATGCTTTTTTTAGCATGATAATAAGTTGTGTGCTACTTACAAATTTGGTGAGAAAGTAGTTACTTTTGAGGAGATACTACACAATTTGTCTAGGAATTGGATGTACCTCATTGATTTATTGCGTAAGTTTTTTCTTGTTATAATTAACTAAAGGTCGCCTTAAGGTGGCAAACCACATACCATGTATGCAAGTACTAAAAGCTTTTTATCAAGGGGAATTTATAGATTGTTGATGAACACTACAAAAGATTCATTGCCAAAAGGAACTCCTCACTTTGTGATCGACATAAGGGAACTCCTCTCTCAGCGGAAAAAGTGGAAAGGAGCATAGATCATTTCCAGCTACTAATTGGGTGTTCAAGAACTAAAATGATATTCTGGTCCGCTCTCTGTCGATAATAATAGGCATAAAGCTGCCGTCTGCCAACAAACCTCAAAGATTTCTGGATCCACCACTTCCTCGGATTCGGGTTCCAACAATTGCTTTCAACCTTTTAGTGGGTTCCGAGCATGAGTCCACAACTCAGTGGCAACCGAACAATGAAGGAGAAGGGGGTTCACATATTCCTCTTAACTTTTCACACATAAAACACCAGTTAATTGCCAGCTTTTGCCTTTTTTGAGATTGTCCATACTCAAGATAGCTTCACACGATGCTGCCTAGACCAAAAAAGCGATCTTCAAATAAGCTTTTCTCCTCGGTACACCTACCATGCAGGAAGATGAATACCTCAACCGTAAATTCTCAATAAAAAGTTGGGTATATTGACTATTAAGGGCATGTATAATGAGTTTGTGACTACAATTAGATCACCTGCAAGAGGATAAGTTGAAATTTTACACTATTGGATTACACGAAGGCACAACTTTGAGCAGAGGCGGCGGACTCATGGGTTGGTTAAGGGGCCAGCGCGACCCCCCCCCCCCCCCCCCCCCTCCCCCCTCGCGCGAAAAAACCTCTTAAGATTACCTAGTAAAAAGTTCGAGAAGTGAACCATGCCTCTTACTATTACTCAGTAAAAAGTTCTACACGTGTAGAAGTTCAACCACGTTTGTGCTCCCTACTCCCCTCTTCCCGTGTAAAAGAATTAGTTCCACACATTCACAAGCGGAACTAAAAGAATTGATGTCATTGATGATTTCCAAGATCTAAAAGGATGTCGAATTCCATTTTGATACATAGTACGGACTTGTTTATTCTTTATCTTCTCAATTTTTTTATGTTTTATTAAGCCGCATAGATCTTGTGCTTGATATCGAGTATTATTGTAATATTAATTTTATTTGGATTTCACAGTTTTGAGCATTCAAAATGTTGTTGTTCATAACATGGCTCCCCTGATAGTAAATCCTTATTTCGTCCCTGACATTGAGTCTTTATCTTTTTTTGTTAACACGAGTTGACTGAATATATTCAGGATCATGTTCCATGGTTATCTGCACATGATTTGTCTTAGTGGATGAAACTGAACGAGGAGTTGATGCGGAATTACAAATTTAGAGAGATGCATTAAAGTCGAAATGGTTTAGATTTTAGAATGAGAAGTGATAGAACCAAATATGTAACGTAAATCTAATAACATTAGATGTAGACATAACAAATAAGAGAAGATTGAAACTATGAGGGAAATAATGAATACTCTCACTGTTTAGGTTTGATGATTAATACGGATGAAGAGATTGGGGATAATTCAACACATAAACAAAGTAGGATGGCGTAAGGTGGCTTTATAACTTGCACTTTACTCGGCCTATTAACCTTAAGGTTATATGTTCGAACCTAAAGATTTTCTTGTACACTGGTAAACAGTTCTACCCTAAGAAGCATGTTATAAACAATGCACCTCAAGGTCCTTTTTCCATGCTGTAGCTGCCTGACATGCCACTATCAGTAATTTGCATGCTAAATTTAAGGTAAACTGCCATGGTTTGACAAGGAAATGCAACCTTGTAGAGAGGTTGTCTGAATGTTCAGTGATGTACACTTGCATGGTATATGACTTCATTTTGTATTTGATAGTCTTATTCAGTCCAAATTAAGTTGATTTCAGGTAACATTTACAAATGAGAAGGAAAGACGTATTTAGAGTTCCTCAACAAAAAAGGGTGTATTTGTGTAGTCAATTCACTTCAATTTTTTTTTATTTTTATGAGGAGTATAATGACATTTTGGGTTGACATGTGCGTTGAATGGTGTTGTTTGTGCTGGCAGTGCTGCTAATTTTGGGATTTGTCAAAAGTATGAGCAAGAATGGTTTCCTTCTAATCAAGCAATATACTGGTTGCTTCATAAGGAAGCTATAGAGGCAATTTATTGACCACAAATACATTTTAACTGTGTCATGTTTGCTGACACTGGCTTCTAGCTGATATTTGTGATGTAGGATTTCAACTCGTGACCTTGGCATCTAGTATAATGTGTTATGGCAGCTGGCTTTGGCTTTTTTATGATGTAAAACTTTCACATGCTTTCATTGGTGGTGTTCAATTGATCTAAGGCTTGTTTGGTATTGCTTGGGAATTGGACCCCATTGTTTTGCACTCTTGTAATTTTGCTGCCAAAATATTTTAAAACTTGAAAAAAAACGGCTCAAGTGTATATGTTATGGGCATAGCCAGTTTGCATATCCAGCTAAAAGATTATAAAAAATTTAGGGCACACCGAGTGGCATGTCTAAGGCGTGTCTATGTCCTTCAATTGTCCGACATATATCTGTATCAGATACAGGTCTAACACAGATGCGACACCCATTTAGGTATGTTTGTGCTTCATAACTCAAAATATATCCATCTATTTCTTTTCTTTATGGCTTTTTAAAGTTTATCTTATGTGGGTTTCATTTGGTTTATAAAGCAAGATCCACTAACTGGTTCTAGAAAAATGTCAACTAAGAGAATAATCAAGTTCCAGAAACTTGAAGCTTCTGAACTTCATAGCTTTATTAGGTTATTGAGGTCTTGTCTGGTCTAATTGGTTCAACTTGAATGCACGTTTAACGTTTTCCTCGGAACTTGTGTGGTCTCTAAAGTGCCAACCTCTTGTTTTAATTCATATAATCCGTAAGTTGTTGGAAGAATAATGTTCTCATGTGGACCTCCATGTCTCTGTTTAACAGGCAGGGTCATTAATACGGAATTTGGGTGGAGTTCGAAGGCAGCGTAAACATTGGGAAAATGTTGAGTGCTTTGGATCCTTATGAAAGTCTGGAAGTTTCATGGCTTCTCATGGATGGTATTCACTTGCTCTTGTTGGGACAGAATTCTCTTCCTCAGGTGTGGTGAAGTTTGTGGTGATCTTCTGTATGCTTGATATGAGATTCTTGCATGCGTTGATGATGGGGAAATAAACGTTAGGTATTAGCGCAACTGAAGGTACAAGGCCTAATTTGTTATCATATATAGTCTTAGGAGAAAAAGATATTTGGATGATCTTAATAAAGTTCCTCCACGCATTTGTTATAAGCTTGGATATGCTACTCAGTCTAGTAGTTTTGCTCTGAAACTTCTCAGACTTTTCCTTGTTTCATTTGTTCACCACATATCGTAAATACAAGCATGCCTTGCTTATTATCAAATCATATGAGACTGTATTTGATAAGAAAAACTCGATCAAGGTGAATTCCACATTGATTTGTGTTAGTATTCACTTTTCTGTGATGTCTATGTTGAATTTTTTCCTTCTCTTATGTTCAAAAACTGAGTTGTCTACCTTTGGTGAAATTATCTTTTAAGAAGAAATATTACCTTGTAATTACTAAAGAGAGGATTATCCATACACATTAGAGTAATATTCTACTATCACATGCTCTAAAGGATTCGTTGTTTGAATGCAAAAGATGTACTTCACACAATTTTTTCTATTTTTGGAGAGGAAACCATAAAGATTGATTGACATGGTAAAACACAAGCATTAGTAAGATAAATAATACTAGTGATAGATATGGAAGCTACAATAGAGACTTGTACACATGATCTGCTGGATTTGGGAACCTTCTCAAACCTAAGTCGGGAAAGAAGATAATCAGCCGAGCAAGTTCGTCGTGACCTTGGGAATTGTAAAGCCCTCTATAATTTTCACCCCATAAGACATTGTGAGATAAAGATGAGCAATATAGTGTTGTTATCAATAATCTGGTAATTCAGTAGCAGAATCGACTTTATATTTATCAACCCCCCAGTGCTGCTTGCACATGGCTATAAAAGGTCAAACAACAAATTAGACACAATAAACAAAAGATATTTTGGGATCTCTACTATGCACGGGCATCAGACGTGCTGAAGTGGTGCAGAAGTGGTCATGTCTGTCTTCCACGTACCCATGCAGCAGCAACTCTCCAGATGACCCCCGTAGTGATCAAGTGCACATGTGTAAATATAGCTTTCACTCATCCAAAAGAATAATAAGCTCAACAATACCTCTCATCCAAAATATAGCTCTCTCTGTCTTGCTTCGCAGCTTCTCCATTTGTTGAAAATAATAGGTATAAACTTAGTTTCATGTCCAATCCAAGCGATCAAAAGGGCCTCCTAAGAGCACTTGACCCATTTTCAGAATGTTTTATATGCTTATGATAGCGTATACTTCACCAGAAATAACAACAACAACAACAACTATACTCATGGAAAATTTTGCTGGCCTGTAGTAAGAAAACAATGAGAAATTGATGGATCAAATACACACACACAAAAATCAAATTGGGACTTTAAACTAATAGAAATAACCAAGCAGTATTCTCCATGATTTCGGAGCCCTAATACAACCTTAACTTCATTTATAAATCTTGGCCTAAAAATAATTAATTGAGACGACGAGCGTAAGATCTGGCTGGATCGAAACTCCAAATTCTCTACCCACACGAAAAATAAGACTCGAATCTTCACGGGTTCCCCGTCCAATCCATGTGATAGGGCAATTGGGGGATCACTACCTTTCGAAATCAGTGATTGATTGATTGTAGGTTACATGGGCATTGAGATAGTTTACTACAATATGGAAGGTAAAGAATTATACGAGAAGTTGACTACTTAAAAAAAACACTAAAAAAAGTTGGCAAAATTTTCGATATGTACAGCAGGCGAACTAACGAGTAAGCCTGCAACTATTAGCAATTAACAGATGCCAATGAGTTGTAATTATGTTTCCAGCCCAAAAATGCCCTTGTTGGTGATACTAATTAACAAGATTCATTTCAAGAAAATACGAAGAAGCTATTTATTGGTGGATTGATGTATTTTGACAAACAGCATGGAACGGAGTCGAAGCTTAAAACTACTTTGCTTCATCTGAGTGAAACCAATTCCATGTCCGCCCCCTCTCTTCTCTCTCTCTCTTTCTTTCTAGCCCCAACTTTCTTATTATTCTATGCTTTGCGCCCCTTGAGCTAATACTTAAAGCTGATAATACCAGAAATACCGTTGAAGTCTAATTCAAGGTTGAAGAGGCGTAGCTATAGCAGATGACGAAGAATATGTTGTTGCTTGTTTCCATTTTCTCTCTCCTGATTCTCTCTGCTCCATCATTATCATCATCATCGTCCTCATTAGAATTTGAGCCCCCCACTTCTTCCGTGTGCATAATCGGGAGCGGCATCGGCGGAGCCTCCGTTGCTCATTTCCTCCGCCAGTACTCCGCCTCCTCTTCCTCCGGACGAATCCGAATATTCGAACGCCATGACGTCGTCGGCGGTAGGATGGCCACTGTCTCCGTCGCCGGCGAGACATTCGAAGCCGGCGCCTCCATTCTCCACCCCAAGAACTACCATGCCCTCAACTTCGCCAAATCATTGAACCTGACCATCGTGACGCCCTCTTTGGACTCTGGCTTGTCACTGGGCATCTGGGACGGCCATAAGTTCGTCATCAAAACCCTCACTTCAGATTCAAAGTTCCCTTTTTTTCAGAAGATCCTTTCCCTGACCAATTCATTCCTTATGTTCTTTCGTTATGGCTTCTCTCTCTTCAGAATGAGTAACTTTGTCGAGGTCGGTCTCTCTCTCTCTCTCGCATTGGTGTATATGTTAGGGCCTATAGACTTTGTGCCACACGCAATATTGGTCTATATTAGAGAGGAAAAAATGTAGATTCAATACTTATTGGATTAGCTCACAAGATGGTACGCGGGAAAAGATTGGGGCCGTAAAAAATCCCTCTAAACGGGTGGGAAGAGGAGAGATAAAATAGAGGTTTAGTATTATAAGTGTTTCTTCATAAGAACGTCCATGAATTTGATCAATTACTCTTCGCGCTTTATGAGCAGACATAGATATATGTTAATATTGAATTATATCCAAAAGTTACAAAAAGAATGAGCCAGCTTCACCTTTTGGGTCATACAATGTGTACTTCCATAATGATGGTTTTATGCTTACTCATATGTAGGTAGGCTGATGTATATTTGTGGTTGGTGCAGAGTGCTGCAGATAACTTCTTGATGTATTATGGAAGCTCTGAATCGAGGCCGGTCTTTGAGACAGTGAATGAGATGCTTACATGGGCGGGTTTGTATAATCTCACCACTCGAACATTGCAAGAGGAATTGGTAGATGCTGGATTGTCTCCTTTGCTGATACAGGAGCTTGTTACTGTAAAAATTCCTGCTATATTTCCTCTGCTTTTTCTCTCTATGTTTTTGCTGTTTGTGCTTTGCAGATTATGAATAGAGGTTTGTTTTCTTTTGTGATATTACTTGACATCAAGATTCTATGGATATGGTACCATTCTCACTTTGACAGAACCTTTTGGTCAAGCATCATTAGGCTTTGCAACTAGTTACTTGGATGAATTAAGCTTAGGTTGAATGGATATGTATTCGTATTGGTCTACTGGTTCTTTCTGTTTTGAAGCTAAATAAAGATATGGGAGCTAATGTTCTACCAGAGAGGCTGCGCCCTTTGCACAATTTCTTTTGAGAACACATTGACTCAAATAGGTATGGGCCACAAGGGTATATGGAAAAACTAGTAATTTTATGGGGCTCCGTGATATGATAACGTCCTTCGACACCCGGTGCCTCAGCCAAACACTCCTCCATCAGAGCTATTTGTTTTCCTCTGAATGCCTTGTTCTTAGGAGTTAGCACACTTCGACTCAACACCCGGCAGTTCTTGAAGACATTACCTTTCATTTCACTATTATGTGTAAGTCCTGATGCATATTCTTATCAATCTTTTTTGATTCCCTGTAGTTGCAGTGCAATCACGTCAGCACATGCATTGTCCTCGTCCCAAGAACTTTTGTTAGCTATGCCTCGCCTTGCTCCTTGTACCCTTGTGCTTACTGTAGCCAAATTCTCTTTCTTGGCCACCTCCATGCTGCTTGCACAAGTTCATGAGTGACTGCTTGTTGGTTTCCTTATAATGAATCTGTTCTCCACCAGTTTCTTATGTTCTGCCCTGAGTTTTCCATTACCTCATTGAGATCAAGCTTGAGTCTTCCTTCTGTTGTGTTTGAGGACGTTAGCACCAGCTGCTTCTGAAGCTTTTACCACACCCTTATCACGTCTCTTCTCTTTCTCTCCCTCTCTGAACCTGACTGAATGGTTGATTCTGTTGTGTAAACACAGAAGATGCCTAGATCTTCAAAGAAACATTAAGAACTTCTTCTGAACCATTTGAACCTGCATAACTTTGTTACATCCCAGTCAAAGCTTCAAAACTTCGTTATAATGAGATTTTAAGAAATCATTTCTCTTTCGAGTTGATTTGGCTGTTACTTGGAGAGGAGGTAGAATAATTTGGAGGATGGACAAGTGTTTGGAATCTGGCTCCGTCCATTTCACTTGGCACATATGGGACAAAGACGCTGGTCTTCTTTTGATTGTTTAGGTCCATAGATGAAGGAGTAACTTGATTAGCTTCACAGTTTAGGAATGGCAAGGGTGAGGCAGCCCTGCTGCATACTTGGGTATTGTAGGACTTTTGCATGCTCTTTAATTTTTGTATAGGCTAATAGCTATTGTAAATGCATGCTTTTTCTCTTTTGGAGATTCTTTCTTTATGTTACGGGTGACATGGTTGGGGATGCAATCCATCTTTGACGATGAATTGATGATAAAGATTAGAAACATAAAGTCTCAAGGCGTTGAAATTCTTAAGAATCTGTTGACCGTATAACTGTCGGCTTTATTAGTGCTAATTATTTTTCTTGATTGGATGCTGTGAGCAAAAGATTTCTGAGCTGTATTATATGGGGAAAGAGTTGTTCTGCCCTCAGATTGTCATTATAAGGTGGGCCTTATTCTTTAATCCGTTAATACTTGCAGTTGCCATTTTTCATTCCTAAGAACAACTTCCATTTTGGTCCTCAAAGATGGCATTCTTTTCGTAACATACTAATAGTGGAGGAGCATCGGAATAGTCCACGGGGAAAGAAAAGCTAAGCTACGATATTCTAATGGTTTATTTCTAATTTACTGGAGAGGTTGGAAGATTTGTTTGGTGAATTAAAACTAAGTTTGGAAACTGAGATGAAAATTAGGAAACAAAGCAAAATTAGAATTTTGGAAACTTTTGTGAACAAACGGACTAGGGCTTTTATTTCACTCTTTCTTCCCAATGCAATCAATATTAGACTCAAAGTAATATTCAACTTATGTAAAAAAATTATCCGGATTCATACACCGTAAAGACTGTCTCAATATAGCGCGGATCGTCTCACCGGCACGATCCATATAAAGTATGGACCGTCTCAGCGGCACGATAACCCATCTCAAAGACTATCCAAAATCATTGAAAAAATCATTATGATTGTACTTGATATCATGAGTACAAACACGAGGGGTGGATCAGAAAAGATTTTCAATATTGAATCATCGACAATCATAACTAAACTAAAAGTCGAATAAAACCATAAAACGAATAAGATTATATCGTTCCGAAAAGAGTTACATCGTTACCCTAGCCTAGGAGAAGCTTAGTTGGCCATGGATGGAGAAAACACCAAAGAACGACTCAAATCCATAGAAGACTTGAGAGATTGGATGAAGAAACGAACGTTGCTAAGCCTCCTCTAGCCTCCAAAATAATAACATACCAAAAGATAAAAAATAAATAACCCTGGACTCCATATTTATAAAGTTTAGGAGTCCTAAAACATGAATTTTCCAAGTTCGGAGCGTCCGGATGAAAAAGTCAGTGCCCAAAATTGGCTAGGGCATCTGGACAGGAGTCACGTTCGTCCAGACGGAAATTCCGGTAAGCCGTTTCTTCCTTTGCTAGCTCGGGCGTCCGGACGGGACAAAAATTCCAGTATGCATCATTTTTGCTGTTTTGACCCCGATTTTGACTCCGAGCATCGTTTATCCACTCGAACCCTTAAAATCCAAGATTGCTTAAGACAAAATCAGAACGCCTCGAAAACGTATCAAAAGTGCGGTAACAGATTATATAGGTACTTTTAAGCACCTATCACATCCCCCAACTTACACTTTGCTAGTCACGAGCAAAGGAAATGAACATAAGCTTATGAGAAGCCGCATTGGGTTCACATAATAGCCTAATAAAGGGAATCTTTTCTATGCAACCTTTAAAAGTAGACAGTGGTGTTGTTTGTGGGTTGTGATCTAATAAACTTTTAAAATGTTGGGTTTGGTATTCTCGAAGTGTTTGCTGGGATTTTGTGGTTTGGTTTTCCATTTAGTTAAGCTTCTCATCCACTTGTTCCTCATTCTGTCTGAATTGCTTGTTGCATTCTTAGACTTGGTACATCTGATAAAGCACTTGAAACTTCTTTCTTCCAAACTTGAACCCTATTGCTATTTTCATTATTTTACCTGCATTACTTCAATGATACCTGGATGTGGCAAAGCTATTTTTGTTATTTTGATGTACAAAATTGTTATGATACATCTCTATCTTCCTTCGAAACACGTCTACACATCACTAGTTTTCGTTTTTCAGCTTGTGAGAAGAAAGAGAATCCTGGATTCTGGAGTACTTCAGAATTTAAAATATATATATCTATGTGTAGCATTAATTGTTTTCCTACATTTACAGGATTCGCTGGACACAAGACATTGCTGTTATGAGGAATTATTATATTTAACATTAAGCATATCTTTCTTTAATTGGATGTTATAGAAAGAGAGCACTATGCATGAATGTTTTCAACCTATTCATGCCAATGTGTTAAAAAATATTGGCACCTGGCATGTTTGTTGCAGCTTACTTAAAGTTGAAAGTTGATAATCTGAAAGCAGCAAGTCAAAAGAGTCCCTTCCCTTGCTTTTGGATAATGAACTTATTCAATCCATTTTGTGTCGTAAGAGATAAGTGGAAGTTGTGCCAAATAAACTGTCAGACTCCTGCCTTCTAAAAAACTATTAAGTAGCTCTTTTATGTCTTGAACAAATACCCATGAACTTCGAAGGTTACTTTTGAAAACTTCTCAATTATATTTACCTTTTCAGGTAATCACAAGAATCAATTATGGTCAAAGTGTCAACATCAGTGGACTTGCTGGTGCAGTTTCCTTGGCAGGATCAGGGGGAGGATTGTGGTCAATTGAAGGCGGGAACTGGCAGCTTGCTGCTGGACTAATTAATGGTTCCAATGTTGAATTGCACCTCCATGAAGAAATAGAATCAATTTCTTACGTTGGAGATCACTATGAGCTCAACTCCACCAAAGGGAAAAGTTACACATGTGAGGTCACAGTAATTGCTACACCCCTGGATGAGCAAAATATTCATTTCACCCCCACAATTTCAATACCAAAGAGGAACTTACAGCACACCCATGCAACTTTCGTTAGAGGCATCTTGAATCCAGTGAGTATATTAAGAACCGCTTTTATCAACTGACAATTCATTTGTATATCGCCTTCCTATTTTCTAAATATTGATGATTTGTGCCCAGACATATTTTGGTTTGAGTGCCGTATCAGAAATTCCAACACTAGTGGGCACCATTGAGAGTCATGACCTTCCATTCTCAAGTGTATCTGTCCTCAAGCAACATAGTAAGAAAGATGCGACTTACAAGATATTTTCTCGTGAACAAATGGCAGATGCGTTACTGGATCACCTATTTAGGTAACCTGAAATCCTTTTCTGTATAGCATGGCTGCCTAAGTGGTTCCTTTCTTTTGTGTTTCCATTTTGGAAAGTCTCTTAATATGTGCTCTTGCACCGATTACACGATTTACAGTGTGGTAGTTAGTAAAGAAGCAGACCATCAACTCGGGATTTTGTGGTGCCTTGTTTAATGAAAATACTTGGATGTATTTATGCCAAATGGTTTTTCCTACTTTTTTTTCTTGGAACTTTCTAAATTCTTTGGCATATGTGCTGTAGTTTCAGATAGAACTGATACAAGTCGAATCGGACTTGACAAGCCTGAGCATGACGTACTTGGAATATAGCAAATCTAATTTGCCGACCATTGATCAGTATTGTGTGTGATTGAGATATTTGATCGCCGTTTCTAGTCTTCCTGTTACTTTAGAACCTTATAAAGAGGAACACATTGGGGCCTTAAAATAGTTGGATGCTAATATTCAATTCTTGTTGCTTGTAGCGTGCGGACGGAGACGATCAGAATAAACTGGGGAGCGTACCCTCATTACAAGGCTCCTGAGAAGTTTGCACCATTTGTGTTGGACGGTCAGCATTTGTACTATGTGAATGCTTTCGAGAATGCAGCCAGTACTATGGAAACAAGTGCCGTTGCAGCAGAGAATGTAGCACGACTCGTCCTATCACGATCCTCTAGTACAAGGAAACCAAGTTCATCAAACTTGAAGAGCTCTACTTCTGATACATACGATCTACATTCAGATTTGTAAGTTAAATTGCCCATCACAAAACTTGTATGCATTTGAATAATGTTGAAAATCTGAACCATGCTGTAATTTGTAGTACTTCAAATGTTGCAATAACATTTGAAGAGATGTAGGGGGACCTGATGGTTTATGATTTTGGGTAAATGAAGGATTTTCGGTTTGTCTCTTACTCATTCTCGAAAACTTCGTAATGACGGAGATTGGCAATTTGAATAAGTTCATATGTTAACTACTTATCATTTCATGTTTATAAAGATCGGTTTGTCTCTTGCTCATTCTCAAAAACTTTGTTATATATGTAACACTTTAGCATATTAGTTATAACTGTAATTCTATGCATCTAAACTCTAACCAAGAGTCTTGTAATTTTTATTTAGAGAGACAGTTATTCTGTGTTAATGTTAAAGTTATGCTTCTTGTTGTGCTTAAAGGTACCTTGACGTACATTACTTAAGAGGGAGGGGAATTGGTCCTTTTAAGAATACATAATTGGTCCTTTTTGAGAAGCTATTCTTTTTATAAGCATAGATAATAGTGCCCAGAGCAATGAGGTCCACATACTCTTGTATTGTGCTTTCACTCCATATTATTATGGGGCGTATCTCTAATAATTGATTTAGAGTATAATTTCAATAGCATACAATAAGGTTTTTATTGTTTTCTCCGAACTTTCTTACTTGTACTCAATGGTTATGAGTAGTTCTCATAGTTGAAACTCCACAATCTTCTCATTCTCTTAATTGAGGCAAGATTTTTTCACCGTTAATTACATCATAACTCCTGAGCTATATGTACTGTCCTCTTATTAGTAGAATTCGATACATCATATAAATACTTCAAAGATAGAGCATAAATAGCAGGTCTATACGGATTATTTTGTATTTCGTAATTGTAAGAACCATATGCCATCATAATTATTTCAATGAATCATTTTAAAGTGCAATTACAAAGATTGAAATTTGTTATTTTACTCTGTGCGTAGCACGAGTTACTTGATAGTAAGAATAAACCTAATGATGATTAATAATTCCGTACGTATATAATACATAAGAAAAATAGAATCGATAAATCATACAATTATAGAATTAAATCTATGATGATGAGTAGAATGAAAATTTATGTGGTTGTTCCACTTAGGATCAGTATGTTTGGCAGTTCAGAAGAGGCTTCGCACTAAAAGAGGGTATCAAAGCTGGTAGGTTTAGAGATTGAAGTTACATGCCAACTATTGCAGGAATGACACAAAAGACCGCCGCCGTCGTCACCATATTTGAATGTTCCAACTCTAATGCTATTTGGCAGGTGAGTATGGAACAAGTCTACTACTGCCCCCCAAACAGCCCCTTCAGAATTTTGATGATGGGAACCTCTTTGCCAGCTACTGTTTACAGTTTGTGGATGGATGGATCGAGGAATCGAAAGATATTGCAAGGCAAAGCTGCATCAAGTGATTTTTTATCACCGGCAAAACCCATCAATTCTGTTCCCGATTATCTGTCCTCTACTGAGAAAGATTAAATCAACCCATATGAAAAGACTCTTCTGTGAGAAACATCTCTACAAATCATTCAAATAAAATAGAAGCAATAATCAGTTCTATGTCATCTTCTGTTTTCTGGCACCATCCCTAGAGAGCAGGGATGCTGAGGGAACCCACATTGAGCAATCTTGGCAGTATCTGCACCAACAAAACCAAGGAATCCAACGATCAGAAAACCTTTCATCTATGCAGTGTTATTATACAAGTGTGAAGTAATTCCAACAAACCAGACCTCTCCAAGTCGAGCAGTGATTTTCAAGGGAACAATATCGTCAGCTCGTGTTACACCTACATTTACAATTGCAGTAGCAGCACCTGCCTCATGAGCGGCTCTGCACAATCGATTTGACAGAGCCACACCAACCAGAGATTACCACCAAGATTTGGAGAACAAAATGCATCTCTCTTCATTTAACATGTCAAAAAAAATACAACAGCTATAGGATTGAACAGGAGATTCAGTTTCTTGTTCCACGGGTACTGAAGTGAAAACAATGATGGAGATAGGGATCCAGATTCCGTGTTACTGTACGGAACTGAACAGAGTGATTGAAATGTATGAAAAGAAATCTCCCAATTCAGATTTCATTATGACATAATGCATTTAGTCACAAGTATTATATCAAGAAAAGATGCATTTGCACTCTATGCAATTTGTATTCTCAAGAGTAATTACCAAACTCCTCCAAGAAGCATCACTGAAGCAATGCAAAATAAAGACGTGGCTAGCTCAATGGCAGGAATAACTAGTTGCCTTGATTGACGCAATTTGCATGAATTCTCTAGTTACAGAATACAATTAGAGAATGCCTAATTCAATTAAGTCATTCTCTGCTAGCCAGAAAGATGTGTCGTGTAAGTAGACTCAACTCATGGCATGTTAAACTTGCAATTTCAGATAGTTCAGACTCCCCAGAACTTTTTTCACATGGGTCAACCATGGGAAATTAAATGCTAATTTATTTGCTCATGTTGAAAATTATCTGGTAAACACCACTCTTTGATGAAAACCACATGTACCTAACAAGTCTGAAAGCCGACATGGTCATCAAAGATGATCCAAGTACCAGGAAAGCATCACATCCTTTTGCAGCTTCCATCGCTTTGTCAGCTCTCTCCTTGGGTACATTATCACCAAAGAAGACAACCTTCAAAACATCAAATAGAAGGATAACTGAGGCATCAATCAAGGATACTGCTTTATTTTCTAGTTCAACCAATTAATGGATGCATAAAGACCAACGCAATGAAATGAGAGCAGGGAGGAAATTCTCCATGTACATCAAACTACATCAAAGCAAAAGTATAAACTTATGGATCTTTTTACGAGCTACACATGTCATTCTGCATGCTATACCTCAAGGCAGTTCATATTCGCACAACTTTCACCTGGAATCATACATCAACATATGCTGAAATGCTAGAAACTTTGTCTGGAGTATGAATGTTGCGGGATTAACAATGTTTGCAAGTCTGCACATCTTTTTCAATAAAATGGTAGCTTTTTAATTGACCATCGAATACGTTACTTTGAACATATTAATTTCCATCTTAAAGAGGCGGAGTCATATTTCGTACAAACAAGCAACTTTCAACATGGTAAGCAACAATTACCCAGCCACCGAATATCTGACCTACCCAGTCCAAGGTTGTCCAATCGTAATCAAAATGGCATTTTTGTGAATTGAGTCGAATTGAATCGTGAATTGTAAAAGATTCGGTCGTAATAAATAAATAAATAAATATATATACACACACACAAAGATTTGTCATTAATTGAAAGCTTAGCCTTTAATACAATAAAATGTACATGTTTAACAACGATTATGTAGCCTAATAGGTTAAAAAACTAGCCTATACGGCAACATATGTAGGTTGGCACAAGGCACTAAATTTTGCCGCGATCTAGGATTCAGAGGATACAAGAATTAAAGCAAGTTTCATAATCATTGAATGCAACTATTGGTATATTTGCATGAGTTGATCATAAATCAAACTGCCAGTCTGAATCTTGATTCACTAGTAGATTCGTATCTTTTTTCTATGAATTGTGACTTAAATCGCGTATCGAATCATAAATCGTGCAATTTTTGGCAACCATGCCCAGTCTGCATGGAGTTTTCTCCAACTTGAGGGAGATTTGGAAGCGTGTTCTATTACAAGATCTCGAACCATATCAGGTTGGGGCGGGGATGGGTGCGAGCCCTCACAACCTGCACTCAACCCTAATATAGTAAGTAGCTTCCCCCCACGCTGCCTCTGGTAGTCTCGAGTCATCTGAGTGCTTACATCCATCCATATCACCTTCCCATGAGCACTCCGACTACTACCATCCACAAAAATTACAAGGGGCTTATCAGGAAGGATTGGCAAAAGGCTATGCATATCTTCAGCAAAAGGCTATGCATATCTTCAACCTCACAAACTGGTAAGAAACCAAATACCATGAGTAACTGATATTCTTCTTCTAGAATGACAAATACCAGCATCCTCCAAAAAAGCAAATTGAACCAGAGAAATTGCATCAATAAAAACCCAAATGTCTTACGTCAGGTTTGACAACTCCATTGCATTTCTGGCAAGTGGGAATGTGAAAATCCTCCTCCCAAAATTTTTCATCAATCTCTATATCCCCATCAGGCCTTTGCTTCATTCCAAAGTTCTGGTCTGTTCGGCTGTCATAGTCCAAACTTTCAATTGCTGCTGCCCACTGCAGGAAAACATAAAATTCCTCAGTTGCTGTCCCAAATACGAGCAGAGAAAATTAAAATAACCGAGGCTAAGACCCAATTTCAGTTTCTACCATCATAAGGTACTGAGTACGAAATGACATCATACATGGAAACTAAAGAAATTTGCACTGTTCTTAAAATTAGGTAAATACACTACCTGTAGATAGGTTAAGGAACTGAAAGCCGGGTCTTTTAACTCTGAACTAAACATTAATAGAAGATGTTTCCAAAAGGCAAAACGTAAGAGGTATGGTAATAAGTAGCATGCGGTGTTGTACAAGTAAATTACATAAGACATAGTCATTTATTTTGAATAATAAGTTGCACATCAAAATACCAACCTTTGGGTTAAGAGCTTTCAGTTGCTCCTGAAACGAATGCCGGCAGAAAGAGAAATTGCAATCTAAACAAGCAACAGTATAGACAGTACCATGTAATTCAAGTGGATTGCTACCAGCCCGATGATGCAGCCTGGAAAATAGATTGATGAATTAGTCCCACCAGATACGCTCAAGGGACCTTAGAGACATAAAATTAAAAGGAGGTGAAGAGCCAATTACCTGTCCACATTCTGTGTTATCATAAAACTTATCCGACTGGCTTTCTCGAGAGATGCCAAAGAAATATGTGCTGCACCTGGTCGTGATGCGGTGAAGCGTCTCCATCCTGCATAACTCCTTGCCCAGTAGCGCCTTCGGGCTCTACTTGAACGGAGAAACTCCTATTCATGGACATCCCAAGACACCAAAAGTCAATGACACAGTTTCTTCCTGTTAATGTAACCAAGAAAAAAACTTAATTGTGCATATTTCCAGTTTCTCATCAGTTGTGCCAAAACTTTTGAAAATCCTCTGGGGACATTTTTCCATTTACTCTTCATTAAGTTTTAAGGGAAAAAGGAGTAATAGAATATTGAACATCTCAGTTTGCATAGAGCTGTATCTTGTCGTAAGATCAATAGAAGTATGTTAATGACGTCACGGCAATTATAGGCAACTTGGGTTTGTACAAATGTTAGTGCAATTGTAAATACAAAACTCTCCAAAGAGCTTTTCATTAAACAGAAAATAACAGAGGTAAAAATTCAGTTTTTAAATAATAAATCAGCAGCATGTGTATACACATATACGTATATATTTCTTGGTCACAAAAAAAGAAGAAGGAAGAAACGAAGTTTCTCAAGTCTGCCGGCTCCAAACCTGGCCTAACTAAACTAATTTTGAATTTTTCTAAATGCAGTCTAATTTTGAAAGATCTGTGACTAGAAATATATAATGCTATGGGACTGATATACAGTTCAATTGGCGTAGTTGATATAATTTAGTCATAGAAATCGCAGCAAAAGTAATAAAAAAAATTTCAACTGCAAACTATCTCAAAGCATTTAAGTGCAGAGAATTTGGTACTTTGTGACACACGTGATGTTCATTCTTGAAATCCTGATCAAACTACTTTTTTACTTTTTAGAAATTCTCCATATACCTATTGTATTCGAACTACAGACAACAATTATCAGTTTCTTTGAATATTCCACAAGGAAAATCCATATCCTGTGAAGCATTGATATGTCCACGTCGTCAGGGTCAAGACATGTTTTCCGGATACTGTTAATTTCTTTGTTGAAACCTTTGGGTTAAATGGACGAGTGCGTCAGTAGCTTTCCTCTATTGCATAACACTGAAAAAATGTCACTGTCTACATCTCATCCTCTTCATTTTTTAACCAACAGAGCACGTGCCTCCAATTTCTTTCTTGCTAGGAAACCCGAAAACAAAGCAACTAACACCTTCCACATATAACATAACACATCAAGATATCAGAGCCCGTGCCTTCAGATCACCTGGTGGGTTATTGGTTTGAAGCCAGAACTATAAGCCAACTAATACCTTCCACATATAACATAACACATCAAGATATCAGAGCCCGTGCCTTCAGATCACCTGGTGGGTTATTGGTTTGAAGCCAGAACTATAAGCTCCATTTGGACTGCAATAAAACAAAACAGTCAGCATGCATGAAAGCCATATAAGTATATTACAAACGTCAATATCTTCAAGGGTGAAAATTAAGTTGATAAGAGGTTTATTTTCATGCAAGCATGAGATAAAGAGTTGCATTGATAAACTCGTCTATCAAAGATGTTGCAAACTTAACATTTACCACTCCAGTAAGGTTCTAGAACAAAGGTGCATCAGTCGGTTCATTCTAGAATAGTCAATGGATAACTCCCCGCACTACTGGGAAAACTTTGATCAAATCATGTAGAATTGCCTTAAAATTGAATACCTCCTGTGCTTCTGTTATAATCAAATAATAACAACACAAACAAGGAAACCAAAAAAGGACTACGTTTCTAACAGAAGGAAGAACAAAGGCTTTGAGCACAAACTGGAATACCACCGGTCCACCAATAATGAAGAACAGGAAAAGAAATCAGGGAACTTTTTCACTTTTTGATAGTGCCAGCAGTCAACAAGAAGAACCAATCACAAACAACAGAGAAGGAGAGTAAATAAATATGGTACATTCTGCATGGTAACAAATAAAACCTTCAGTAGTGAAGAGCCTGTCCAATGGTTCACATTAAGCTAAAAGGAGAATGAAACTTGGGTAAAAAGACAAACGAAGATCCATTAGAATGAGAAAAGAGCTGAGAAAAACTATAACTTGCAGAGAACCATAATGCGGCACTCTGAAAACATATAAAAGTACAGTAAGAGAAAAAAGGGTGAAAAACTTCACAAGATTACTATATAAAGGTTACACCAATATTTTGGAGTATTTAATAGAACCTTCTATAATCAGGAATTCCACATTCTGTGCTTATTCCAGCTCCAGTCAAGACCACAAGCTTCGTACTGCAGAAATAGTACGCGACCAATATAAGATAACCTAGTAAGAACCTTGCTGATAGTTCTGAATTAGTTGCAAGTTCTTCACCAATAGAACTTCAAATGCAGTTTAGAAAGTTATTGGAGGAAAAACAAAAAACAAAACTGTTTGCAACCTCTGGTCAAAAAACTGATACAAAAGCTCAACATCTTTCACGCTTGGGGGACCCGAATCAGGAATCAACTGTTTGTCCTTTGAAATGTTTGAAGAAAGTTTTTCTTTTGTTATTGATGAGGTCCCAGGGACAGTGATTCGGCATGTTGTTTGTACAGATTTTGCACCTCCCAGAAATGAGACGACACTTTTTGAGCAGCTTGGCTGTATGGTGGTATCTGTAAAGACAGAAAAATGACAATAATCATTACAGTACAAATCTGCAGTACAAACAGGGTGGACATACATGATGCTGAAGAGCTGGGAGACAATATGAAAACAAGAAGACTTGCCTGTCATTAAAGTCCCAAGCACTCCCTTCACACTTCTGACGATCTGTATATTCAAGTATCAGATATGAGAGGTAAAAAATTCCAAAGTGGGACTACAGAAAGCAAGAGGATAACCAGGGAACTCCCTTATGTTACATGGATTGCTCTAACTAGGGGTGAAAGTGTAAACCGGAAAACCAAACCAAACCGCCGAACCAAACCGGCGGTTTGGTTTGGTTTTTTAGTTCATTCGGTCCGGTCCGGTCCGGTTTGAAAATTTAGAGAAATTCCGGTCCGGTTTTCGGTTTTAGACCCTTCCAACTCAAACCAAACCGGACCGAACCGGTATACGTAAAAAAACCTAAAAATTTAAAAATATAGGTACGGTGGTACACCGTGTGTAATCGTGTATGTGTAAAAAAACATAATTGTTTCCCTCACTTCTACTTTTCATTTACCCTCAGCCTCTCGCCGCCTCCATTTCTCATTTTCAGTGCTCTGCCTCTCACAATCTCACTCACCCTCAGCCTTCTAGACCCTCCACCTCTCGGCTCTTATTGATTTTTTAATAAAATTTAGTATGGACTGAGTTTACTTGACACGAGCCTATTAATTATTTACAATTTTTTTCATTTTTGACCCAAGCACAATTACACCGAAACCGGACCGGACCAAACCGAACAACTTCGGTTTGGTTTCGGTTTTAAAACCTTCAAAGCGGAATGACCGGTTTGGTTCGAGTTTTTTGGCCAAACCGGACCGGTATCACCCCTAGCTCTAACTATGTTAAGTCACTGTGTTGCTATGCATAAGACCCCCATTCTGTGCGTAAATGCTCTATGTAAATTGTAAACACTTCTTGAACCTTTATAACTGGAAGAAGTGGTTGAAGAAACATGAAATTAAGTCATTTTCTAGTGCCCATGGGCATCACATGAATCCTATACATAGACACAACTGGACCTCATACTTGTGCAGAGTCCATGTTGGCTAGGAATTCACCAATCTACCGTTCTCCCTTATTTTAATTTCTGCTTTTCAATTTTGGCAAGTTGAGAAGTGTAATAAAAAATCCTTCAAAGTTGCATACATCAATCATCAAATAGTGACTAGCGCGAAATTTTGAGCTCAGGAAAGTATCATTACTCCAATAGACCTACGATAGTGGAATCTGTGAATGTAGGGCAAAGTGTCTCATAGTCACCAAGTTAAAAGGCTGTAGCACTACTCCTTATATTTTCTTCCTCTTGCAGGCAGCCTACTGTGATTTGGTGGGTTCAAAAACATCAACTTTTGGGTTACAGATATGATTATGAAGAGCATTAACCAACTGCCAACAGTTTGTTCTCTATACCAAATTCTTTTGCTCAACTCATGCTTCAATTTTAGACAAATAATAATTACCAACCTTAAAAATTGCTTGCACAAATTACCAACCAAGAATTTTGGCGCCGTGAATTTTGATACCCATATAGAACACTTGCATAAATTTTCTAGGGAAGGAACAACGATCAAATGCAAGTTAACTACTTACGAACTTGTCAAAAAAAAGGTTAATAACCTACGGTAACTTGAACCAAATTCTTCTTTTTTCAAACAAACATCGATTTTTCAACAAAGATATTCTACACACACACACACACACACACACACACACATATATATATATATATCAATTAACGAAACATTGATATATAACTCATTAGTCAATAAGTTATCATCAGAATTCAAAGGGAAATTCGTAAAATATCAGCACAGAGAGAGGGGGAGAGACAGAGAGATTACGGGGATGAAGGACCGAGGAGGCATTCGCAATGCCATGGCTATTTAGAACCAGTTATTCTCTGTTTCCGCTCTCAGTCCAATGAAGAAGAATAAGAATAAGATTCGGCTTAGTTTGTCTGATACCGGGGGATTTCAATTTTGCTGGAAAATTTGCTGCTAGTTTCTGGGTCTCCGCCTCCTCCTCCTCCTCCTGTGACGGAGGTGCCGTCATAACATCATCTCCTTGTTTCGTTTGTCTTCTGAGTCTGGTGGACCTGTGCTTCCACGTTTCACACCCCGCCGCCGCTAATAGTCGGGATGTTTATTATTTGACCAATTTTTATTTTTACCTCATAAACTCTTTTATTTTTAAGTTGTTATTTTATTTAAATAGTTTCTAAAGAAGCAAAAAAATGTAATATGCACACGAGACATGTAAAATAAAATAAATAATATTTTATCATGTTAATTTATATTTTTTTAAACTTTAATAATAAATTTTTACTACAATAAGATTATGTAAAACACGTGATTTTTATATCATGTGCAAATTAAAATATTTTTAATATTTTATTCTAAATTCTATTTTTAGTGAAATATTAAAATTAATACCTAAACAATTAAATTAATTTAATTAAGAATTCATTCAACTAAACTCTAAAAAAAATTAAAATTAAATATCAAAATTCAAGAATTGTGATTTGAAAAAAAAATTGTCCAATTATAAATCACTATATGTATCATTTACTGTAAAAATAGTCTCAATATTTTCTTAGAATAAAATAATAAAATAAATAATCTTTTTACAAAATTAATTAGTGAAATTTATATTAGTTAAAAATTAGTTATTAATGACCTACTTAAAAATATAGCTAAAAAGTATACAAAAATTCTAATTAAGATATTTTTAAATTTTTATAAAATTATAAATTCATAGCATATTAGATATTTATCTAATTTAACTTCAAAAGGTAAGTATGAATATAACTAAAATTTAGTAATTCACATATTTTCTAACTCAATCTGTCATAAAAATATTATAAGGATAAATATTACCTATTTAATAAAATTTAAACATATTTAGTATAATTTTTTAATTTCGTTGTTTTTATTCTTAACAGGTGACATCTTTATCTATTTTATTTTAAATTAAAAAATCTTAAGAAGGAATTTTTTTTAATCTTTTGTCATTATATTTCACCTTATTGAGATTTATTTTTAACAGTTAACAATTATACCATATTTAGTATAATTCTTCAATTTCGTTGTTTTTATCCTTAGGTGACATCTTTATCTATTTTATTTTAAATTAAAAAATCTAAAGAAAGAATTTTTTTAATCTTTTGTCATTATATTTCACCTTATTGAGATTTATTTTTAACAGTTAACTGACTAAATTAAAACCTTCTAGAAGATTAGTTATCTTATCGATTTTAAAGATGAGTGATTTTTACAACGGATAGAAAAAATATTAATGTGTCTGGGATGATAGTAATCCATTTAGTCTAATTTAAATACATCACTGCGATGATAGTACAATCGATCCATAACCTCATAAATAACAACAAATACTTTGTTGTTATAAATATCTTAATCGTTACTCGTATAATTTTAAAAAAATTATAATTTTTTTAAAAATAAATAAAAGTTAAAAAAAAGATGATACATTTAAAAAAAATTTAAAGTCATGGATAATGAAAATTGATATGGTTATATATTTATTTGTTTGTAAAGAATTATTTACGAAAAAAACTATATAAGAATAAGTCTATTTATTTGTGCTTTCACTTTGAAAATGAATCTCTAATAATTTTTTAAAATATTATGCTTAATTACATAAAAATATAAATTACATGTGTATTCCTGTAGAGATAGATAAGTAGATAAAGTTATGGAAATACAATATGAAATATGGCAAAATTTGAATTTTGAAAAAGATTTATGTAATATTTTTGTTAGTATAAGGTAATATGTACTACTTAAAAAATTTGATCGCAAATCACTTAATTTTTGACATTTATCGTTCTTAGGACGACTCTAAAAAAAAGTTATCCTGCAATAATATATAGTATAGATATCTGAATGAGTAATTAAAACTTGATTAAAAACAGTTAAACTTAGACAAAAGAAAAAAAAAAGATTACAAAGCCAAAAAAGCTAGTACGCCGATGAAATAGTTTGGAACGCCTTCTACTCGCCAGGATTTGCAACAAACTTGATATCGGTGATATCTTATTAACACTCCTTTGATACCTAAATTAGAATATGGGATAGAGAAAATGATAAGGGAGAACTCAATATTTAAAATAACAAAGTTTTCGTACCTTATACTAGAGAGTTAGCTTAGGATCTATAGGATTTGAGAATTTCTTACTAACATTGTAGAGCATAAATAGAAAGTAGTTCCTTAAAAATAATGGGAACTTATTTTTTAGTCTCATCTCTAAGTGTTTATTATTTTTTCATCCTATGTATTTATAAACATTAAGTTTTGGTCTTTTTTTAAAAAAA
>JABCMJ010013003.1:0-17331 GCA_014822125.1 Arbutus unedo | reverse complement strand
ATGCTACACAGATGATAGATAGGTTGAAGGAAGGGTTGACATATTTGTTTGAGTGGTATGTGAAGAATAACACAAGTGTGATTGTTCAAATTAAAGAAGTTTGAAGATTATCTAATCAAAATAATCTGGTTAAAGATGAAGGAATTGATTTTCTTTTGTCTGTGAAATCTTGATTTAATATGCACTTGGAGAAAGAAACTAACATACAAAGCAAGTCAAAATTGGTATCTTGCGGAGAGTTGTGAAAAAGAAATTACACACTTTGATATAATAGTTTGGTAGAAGTCTAATAATATTAGGTATCACAATTCGCACATGATGGGCTAGCCATTTCCCGTGTCCACCGTTGCATCCGAATCAACATTTAGCACCGGATGACGTATTCTTAACCCTTATCGAAGTTCTCCTACTCCAAAGATAGTGGAAGCTCTTATTTGTACCCAACAATGGTTAAGTAGACCATCTCAAATTTGTTTTAGAGATCAACTAGATGAGTTGGAAGAATTAGATTTAGTACTTTACTTATTTTAGTCTTAAATTCATTTGTTTTATGACAATTAGTTAGTTAAATGGAGATAACTATTATTCAATGTTTAAGGAGTCTTGTGATTTGGAATAGCTACAAATATTAAAGCAAGAAACATTGATAAATGGTAAGTATATTTGGTTAAATTGTGTATAAGTGTATTTTGCTTAATTGTGAATTATAAGAAACATTGCTAATTGATTTTTGTTGATGTTGCATAGGATATGAGAATTGGTACCGCTGCAAATTGTTTCTGTTGGAAATTTGTCTTTTGACTTCTCTTTTGAGAAGTGTTGAATCACTGGGTTTCTTTTAGTATTTTAAGTTGAGCTAGTTGAATTGTTTTGAATTTTCTTTTGTCTCATTAGGATTGTTGAAGTTGACTTGTATTGCCAACTCTTTATGTATGATGTTTCGTTGTATGTGCGTTACATTAAGTGGGATATTTAGTGACTGGAATGCTCTGTTTTTGTTTGGTTGATTTTTGCAGATTTGGGATGTTTAGTTGTATTTTGATGAGCTTAATTCAATTTCTACAAATTGGTGTCTGGTATTTCGCAAATTATATTTGTTTAGTCGTACATAATTGATTTCTATTGTTGTATCAAGTTTAAAATAGTTGATTCTATTTTTTACAAATTTGTTGGGTTTTAAATTAATTACCAAAAAAAATTTATTTTCCACATTGGGCTCAAAATATAAATTTTCACAATTCTAAAACAGTTTATACATGTCTATTATGTGCAGATTCTAAATGTTCAATCATATGGGGCCCAAATTACTTTTTATGGGCGCAAAAAAAATCAAATTTTAAAACGTGCGGTTCAAAAAAAAGTTTATTCAGGAAAATACCGGTTTTTGAGATTTTACCCCGAACCAAACAATTTCAGTCTTACATGCAGATAAATTAACCAAAATTGAATCGATTATACCATCCACACTAGGACATGTGTTTTTTGTATCGGCGGTCCTAACTTGTATTTTTCTGAATAAACTTGATAGACATATGACGTATGCAAAAGCTTAACCCTCGGTGAGATTTGGCAGAATAGGGAGAGAGACAGAGAGAGAGAGAGACGCGGACATTATCAACGCACCCAAACAAACGAAGACAGCCAAAACACAGATTTGCACCCGCATTTGTCTATAGAGAGGTAGAAAACCCTAGCCCTGAAATCCCAATGCCAGATTGATTGTAGTAGTATAAAGCAATACGACACCTATTTCTCCCCACATTCCTCTCGCTCTCGTTCTTATAGACCCTGATCTCTTTCTATTCCTTCGTTTCTCTCTCTACAACTAGGATCCGATCAATCCTATTGTGAATGGTGGAAATCTCCAGCAATTGGTTCATGATCTCCCCCTTTACACCAAGGGGGATCTCAACTGCCTCTGCTTTCTCCTTTGGATCTTGCAAGGAAGGCTGGTACTACCGTTGCATCGGCCCCGGCCCCTAAAACCTGCAATCTCTCTTTCTCTCTGAAAAACTCGATGTCAATCTAGTTCTCTCTCAGAATCAATTCAAACCCTGTCTAGACTTTTCGGTCGGTACAAGAAGTTTTTCTTCTAATTTTTGTCCAAAATTCAATAACGATGCTTTACAAGCAGAAAAAGAACGGCGGCAAGGGCGGCGGCGGCCGCCTGTTAATAAGCATTACCGTTCTCGGTAGTGCAGGCCCGATTCGTTTCGTGGTCAATGAGGGGGAGCTCGTCTGCGCCGTGATCGAGACAACGCTCAAGTTCTACGCCCGCGAGGGCCGGCTCCCGGTCCTCGGCTCCGATTTCGCCGATTTCGCTCTCTACTGCCCCATTGCCGGAAGCGATGGTATATTCTCGTCAATATCTTCTCTTCTGGCAACACCCACAAATTTCGATTACAATTTCTTCTATTTCGTTGGATTTAAGTTGGACTTGTAGGGGGAATATTACTGCGTTGAGTCGATCCTAAAATTTTTCCATTTCAATTTGTCAAGTTTGTGAGATTTAATATGGATGGTGCAGCTTTGATGTAATTCCACCTATTCTGGCAAAAATCCATTAATTTCCTTTCTATTTTGTGATATTTATTGGACTTCTGTTGGATTGGGAATTTGCAGCTTTGAGTCCGTGTGAGACAATTGGGTCATTTGGTGTCAGGAATTTCATGCTTTGCAAGAGACCCCCGATGGTGAAAGGTGTTGTTGACGAAGAAAAGCAGGCAATGCCGCGGAAGGGGAACTGTATTTGGAAAGCATGGTTCAATAAGTCTGTCACCTTTAAGATATCTAGCCATTAAAATTACTTCTCTGCTGTTATCAGAATAAAAGGCCCATAGGTTTCAGGGAGTTTAATTCTGTTGTTGGTTCTGTTTTGTTGTTCTCATTTGTTCTGCTTTGGATACGGGATTTAGTTTAAGTAGCAAAATGCAATTGTGCATGGTTTCTAATTGTTTTCGTCAATGTTTTCTTACCTCTGCAATAACTAATAAGATGGAGAAGTATGGTTATTTGGTGTTTACATATTTTGAAGTGTGTTTTTTCCATATTTATTTCTTTGGAATGCTTCGCTTGCTGCTGGCTTGTCTGTAGAATTTACTTGTTTCCCCGGTGAAGATGGTTGATGAACTTATTGTGGTCTCATATTCTGTTGTTGGTTAGTGAACAATTTATGTGCCAATGGATTTCTTTCCACGTCACTGAATAGAGTTTGGTATGGTATAACACGTCGGAATTGAGTCTTAGTAATGCTAGGTTTGATCGTCAACTACGGAATAAAGACCATTTGGCTACTGGCTGTTGCATTTTGTGGTCACAGTTTAAAAACATTGTATGTCACTTGTGTGCTCATTACTTCTTCTGTTATCATGTTTTAGATAGTTTGATGTTTTAGTTTCAGTTCCATTGTTTCTTTTCTTCTGTCATGGATTCAGGTTTGAGCAGCGACAGTTTACTACACACAACAAATGATTGTGGTCGCTAATATTTTTAGACTGTTAATAAAATTGAGAAGTTTGGCTATTCAGTGTTTTCCGTTGGTGATAATGGAGAATGATTGTGGTCATCAATGTTTTTTCACTTCTGCAGTAAAACAGAGAAGTTTGGGCATTTGGCATTTGGTGTTTGAAGTTTGGCTATTCAGTGTTAGTTCCTTGGAATGGTAGTTCCTAGTTTTGCTGGACAACTTGCTATGTTACGAACTGTTATTCATGCTGGAAATTGTTTGAGATACTGGTTTTTTCGATGTTTCGAATCTTAGATGTTGGATGATTTGTCAACTAGTTTTTGGGTCATCGGCTCTCCTAAGTTTCCCTCATCTGGGATCCTCGAGTTAGAGGATCAAGTTAGGCCCTTGTGAATTCCTCTAACCCCTTGAGTGAACTGCAGCAAAAGAAGAAAACCTACTGACCAATCCCATCATTTCGACCTGTGAGGACTACGAGATCACCCCATAGTCGCTCTAGGCATCCAGGGGCAGCTACTGGTGATTTCAATTTCACTTCGGTTGGTTAATGACAGGTTCGTGTCAAAGTGAGAGTTACTACATTTGTTCATTATCTACCAGAGTAATCTATTTTGTACCTGTACCGGTCTCATAGTGGTACTATACAGTTGGTGTGCCATCTCGACCATCGTACCAGTTTGTTTCAGTCAATATCGGTTGGTACCAGCTAGTACCGTACAAGTCCGTAATTTTTTTTTAAAAACTTCAAATAATGGGTTTTTTAGTTAATTAAACATAAATTGAGATTAAAATTATCCATTTTTATATTTTTGATGATTTTAGCGATAAATCTAAAACGGTATCTTGGTATACACTGATATCAGTACATAGTGTACCAATAACAAAATTAGTACGCTCGCCGATACGAAATTGATAGCTTTGTTATCTACACGTTAGATTTTCTAGATTTTGAGAATTGCAAAATCTGCTCAAGAAACCCTGCGCACTTGAAGGATGAAATTGCCTTCGAGGTTATTTCGTAAGACTATATGTTTGATTCACGAAAATTAGAATGTAGGCTGGAATAAAATCGTGACCTTAATGGAATTGGGTAGAATAGCATTGGACTGACCATTTTTATTCACTTTCTTATCTTTGTTCCAACAAACAATAACAAAGGAATGAAATTGCAATTTTGAATTTTTTTAGTGAAATGTTCATTTCCTTATTTATCGACAAACTAAAGATAAGAATTAAAATTTTATTGAAATAATAATTCCATTTTAATGCTGATTTTATATCGTTGATTTCATATTAAAGATTTAAGACTCAGGAGAATATTCGTGCAGTTGTTTTGGCATATTCCAAGTAGTTAGTTCTGGACAAAGAAATGACTCCTACTTGAGGTTGCTTAAAGAATCATGTCTATCGAGCAAGGCCATTATTGGCTTAATGGTTGGAGCCTTTATATTCTCTTACGACAGAATAGAGTTACGGAACAGTCGTCTGACGAAAAATGATTTTTTCATTCAGTTTAGAGAGTATTTTTCTCGTTGAGAATACCTAATTTCTTTTTAGTGTGAATTCTCTAGCAGAGAATGATATCTCAGGTGAGAAAAAAAAAGTCATACAAGAATTTTATTAGATGATAATAGGCACTTTTATAATCTCTACAAAAAAAAGGTATGGTTGATTGGACATCAATAGTCGATTGAACAAAGTATACTTATCAAAAGAGCATATTGGTTTAAACTTTGACCGCTCATTTTTCTTCAAAAAAATATAACTAGAGAAAGGTTTCATACATATGTGATTTGAGTTTTAGTGCGAATGATAAACACGTTGAGGCCTACAAAATGGATGACTTCAATTCTTAATGGGATTTGCATTATATGAGGATTTATCGCATGAGAGAATCTCAATTCTAACTTATGAGGTTAGGGTTTTTTTAGCGCATATACTTACGTGATCCTCATGTGACATAAAATGAGATTTACGGTAGTCTTACTATATGATCAGATCGAATATCAAAGGCCGTCCACTTTTTTATATCTAATACGATTCGTTTAAGCTCTTAGTGATGTCCGATTAAATTGATATATATAAGTTTACAAAATAAATGATTTAAATTGTCACGTGAAAATATAATGAGTCTTGTAAAAAGATATCATACGAATTCAAGTTTTTATCTCTCCTCTTTTCTTTCCCCTCATGATTTGCTGGAGAGAGAATCAAAATCATCGACCGCACGTTACGTGAAGAATGAGATAATAATAGAATGGAGGAATTGTCCTGTGTTAGATTATCGACATCATGATTGAAGATGTGGCAGCCCCTCATATATTATAATGGGAACTTATTTTTTAGTCTCATCTCTAAGTGTTTGTTATTTTTCTATCTTATGCAGTTACAAACATCAAGTTTTTGTCCCTTTTTTTAAAAATATACCAAATTTATTCTTATCTTGACATTAACCAAGGTTAATAGCAAATTCCTAAAAACACACCATTAACAATTCTCTCCCAAATGTCAGACTCGTCTCTCCTAAAATCATGGGACTGAAAAAAATAGTCAACAATTCTCACCATAGATCTAGGACTCCGGAATCTATCAACTCACCGAAATCGCATACAAACACCACACCACATCTACAGAACATCGACCGCTGGTATCGGAATACGGAGTACGGTTTTGATTTAATTGCTACCGGAGAAGGACGACGGAAGTCAAATTATTTTCATCGGACTACGGGTTAGGATAAGGTACGAATCATTGGAATACATATTTGGTTTTGATGATACTAACTCATACATGGTATATTTGAAGGCCATGGTACATTTTCAGATATCATGGTAAATTTATTAAAAATGAACAATACTTACAGGTCATGGTACATTTTCAAATATCATAGTAAATTTGAAGGTTATGATAAATTTGTAGATAAGAAACAACACTTGTCATCTATAGTAAATTTGCATATATTATAGTAAATTTGAAGATAACGCACGACATCTGGTAAATTGATAGATTTCATAGTAAATTTTCGTAGTAAAACACTAAATCTGCAGGTTATGGTAAATTTGCAAGTAAGGAATAACATCTGCAAGTCATGGTATATTTTCATAAAATAGTAAAGATAATTACTAAAGAAAATTATGAATCTCAAACTACCATTTTTGGTGAAGATAATTACTAAGATAGTTATGATTATATATTTTAAGCCTAAATTAGTACTACAAATTTAAACTTAACAAATTAAGAATTAATTAATCAAATGATAAGAGGATAAAGTACACCTCAAAAATAATAGTAAATTTATCAAATCAAACAAAAATATAATCAAAACATAAGTTCAAAAAATAAATAAGATAAAAACCTAAGTCGCAGGGGTAAATAGAACTTAATTTAAATTACCATATTATGATAGATCTCCGGTGTGAAAGGTGCATAATTTTCAATGGCTGTTTGTGCTTGTTAATTTGACCTTTTAATTGTAATACTAAAATATAATTTTTGGACCGGACAGCGAAGATTCCCCTGATTAAAATACTATTACGGCCGTCACATTGGACAATTAGGTTTTTTTATCTAATGAATGACCAATTAGATGAAAGATTATTTTTAAGATATAATTTACTAAGTGAGATAAAATAAAATGAGATATTATGTTTAGAGAATTGGCCCACATTGATGTGATATTTATATAGAAAAATAAAAAATAGATAATTTGAATAAAGTATTAAAAATGGAGATAAAATAGTATTTTATTTGAATGGATGATAAAATAGGAAGATAAAGTTGTTTTGTAATTATAATAAGAAAGATGGGGTATTATTTTTGAATAATACCCGGGGATAACTTTTGACCCGAGCTCGGATGAAAAACTATCTCCTTCTATTTTTATGCTTCCAAACTATACTAAACATGTCACGTCAATCTTTTTACGCTTCTAAAAATTATACTCTTTCCTTATCCCCATCCAAAAATTAGGTAGTTAGGTTTACCGAAGAAGCATATTGTTTGCATTTTTTTTTTTGGTAGGTCGATGTTATTTGCACTTTTATTTGGGGTATTTAATTTTTAATCCTAATTTTTGTTCGGATTCTTTTTTAGGTCAATATTATTTGGACAAATTTTTGTTACGTACTTGTTGTGTAGCATATGCAGCAGACTCCCTCATGCATCAAAATTATGTAGTTTTCATGCATGAAATACTTCACACTTCAATGATCTTAAATTCTTATTTGACATTAAAAAAAATTGTCCAAACTAACTGTTTGACCAGAAAAAAGAAAATTCACAAAGTCTACTACCATCGTACTTTGGATAAAAAATGGCTGACACTACTCATTTAAATTCCTTTTGACCGTACTGTCCGGATTTTATTCTTGGAAAATTACTAAATATTTACCATTGACTTGAAAAATTATTCCGGAATTAACCATGAACTCAAAATTTTCAAAATAAAATAATGTAAATATTCGTTTTATTTTTTTTGGAATCTTAGCGAGAAATTTTTGAAATCCTACATTTAAAATTTATTTTAAAAATTCTAAATTCAAAGTTAATTCTAGAATAATTTTTCATGTCAACGGTGAATTTTTAATATTTTTTGAGAAGAAAATTCAGACAACATGACCGCAGAATTCGAATGAGTGGTATTGGTCATTTTTTCTTTCTTCAAAATAAGGTGACAGTAGGGTTTGTGAAATTATTTCTTTTTTTTTTTAGGGTCAAATCAGTTAGTTTAGACAAATCTAATTTTTTACAGTTATAATGCACTTTTTTCTATGAAAATGGAATCAATGTGCAGTCTAAACAATCTCGATTGTTTAAAAGTATTTTTAATAATTTAAATTTATTAAAATATTCTTTCCAATGAGAGATTATTTGTGAGGACTTGCGGTTGTTTTTATTTTTTTTAATTCGATAATATTGTTAATTGACAGAACAATTGTAATTTTGTGGATATTAATGGGCAGTTTGGAAATTTTAAAATGATTGCTGAATTGTCTGAAGCATGAGATTGTTGTGCATGTGCAGTTATGTGGTTATTTAGCATATTAGAAAACCCTAATTCAGTTTAACTTAAGAAAAACATAACGTAGACAGAAATCTTCCACTAAACACTCATGTGGGTTCTCGGTGGTGGATAGGGAAAATGGTCGTCCAAACTCAAAATTCTCGAAGAACGCAAGAGGAAGGTCGATACTGGTAATAAGGGTTTCGAGTTCAATCAAAGATTGATCAAACACATGAAAAATCGACAAATTTCACAAACTTAGGGTTTCATTCAGTTTTTAAATTTTGAGGTAAAATTTCATATAGTTTTCGTTTATAATGTTGATAAAACTTGTTTCGATCATACATATAGGCATTGATGTTGTTTATAGTCGTGTAATGTATGGATTCCTATATTTTCTATGAGTTTTGAACGGTTATATGAAGGATTTGGGATTGGACGTGTTCTGTTTCACGACGAAAACAGAACTTAAGAATTTGAGTAGGCCGCTCGAGCGAGCTATGCGAATTCTAGAGGTCTATTTTTAGATAGTGAATATATTTTTGGCGCTCAAGCGAGATCCTAGACAGCTCAAACGACTTTGACAATTTTAGAAAAATTATTTTCTTAAACTTCAGGCCATTTTTTTATTTTTCTATTAGATTGTACATGTTGTTCGGGTTTAGAATAGACTACTTAGTGTTCGTATAGTTATCCATTGGTGTTATATTTACTCTAGATTGATGTCTTTGTTATTCTATCGGTGGAAGTCTGTAAAAGGTGATCGGGTAAGGGGTGTCCCACTAGTGCAGTCCGAGAAAACTGACTCTGGGTGTTTGGATTTTGGTACGATGAAAGTCCGTAAATCTTATACGAGTCTGGAACAGTTGTTTAAGTTTTAGTGTAGGTTGCATTGATCGTTGATTGTGACAGAGTCACGTGTCTTATCTATATGTCATTGAATATACTAGCATGTGTAAAAAAATTTCAAAACTTTGTTTTTATACTCACCGGAATCTTAAACACATTCACTGAAATCTGTTAAATGCCTGAAATCTATTTAGTGACTGTTTTAGTGAAATCACTTTTACGAAATCTATTTTAGTGATTCACTGAAATCTTGAGATTATTTATCATTAAATTTTTTAATGATTCATTGGAATTTTGATAATATCACCGAATTTTTATTTATCCTTGCACAAAATCACATAGACTTGTCAATCTTCTATTCTTATATTCCTCATCTTGTATCACATAGACTCGCCAATTTTATGTTCTTGTTCACCGAAATCCGAGTGTTACTAGGAGGAAGATTTCATTGTGAAACCTAAAAAATATTTTTCGAAGATAGTTCGGATTACACAGTGAGTGAAATCTATTTTATTGTCGTTTCCATTTGTAATATCCATTTTAGGATAATAGCGGTCGAACAATATACAACATATTTGTAAAAATTTATCATATTTTAGAGTTGTAGAAATTTACCATGATCTGCAAATTTACCATATTTTGGAGTTGCAGAAATTTATCATGATCTATAAATTTATCATCGCAAAAAACATAAAAAAATTTACAACTATTCAAGCTATTAGTTTAGCAAATCTACCATCACAATTATAGATGACAATAAATTTATCCACACATGTAAAAAAGAGCTATAAATATATCATCAACCATACCAAATTAACCATCAAGCCTGTAAATTTATCATTAACTATAGAAAAGTGTAGCAAATTTACCATCATAATTTGTCATCAACAAATGTACCATGATTCAATTTAAAATGATAATAATTTGTCATATTGTTTATATTTAAGACATGGTAATTTGTCTCCATAAACAGCGATCTCACATTTTGAGGGTTTAGAACTAATGTGATAATGAAATTTAAGTATCTATTTTTTTAGTAGTTGAATGCTTGAATTGTGCAATTTTAAAAATTCAGAATAACTTGGATATTTTTTAAAATAAAGGACCAAAGCATAACCTTTAAAAGTAAATTGGATGAAAAATTAGTTAACATTTATAGATAGGACCAAAAAATAAGTGTCCCTTAATTTTAATAGAGGTTTTGAGATATTATGTTTTATTTTTTATTGCTCATATGATACTTCTGGAGAGTGAGGTGATATTATTTTTATCGAAAAAAACTTTTAACAAATCTGAATATTAATTATCGAGATGAATGGCAGATTCGACTCTCTCTGTAGTCTGAATTTGAAAAGCAAAAGAGTAATATTATGGTCCCAGAAATTTGACCCAGAAAATTTTTTCGAATTTAAAATTAATGACCATGATTCACTTAAATTAGTGGAGTCATAAATACAATTAAATTATAACTATTAATTTTGAATTCAAAAAAAATTATTGGTCTAATTTAAAAAACCGTAGACTTTTCCTTGGAAAAAAAAAATACAGGGTCCCTATACTATGTGAAATTGTGAATAGAATCTTTATCTATGCTTGCACTGTACATAAACAACGTGACGCATATGGGGATTGTCTTGAGGTTGTTATCTGTCGGACTAGAATTTAGATGGTCAATGATTGATGAAGCAAATGTAAGGCTGGACTGGAGTACATTTTCGTAGGCCAACCACACAAAAAATGATAAAAATGTGTTTATTATGTAATAATTTTTTATTTCATGCGTATTACATTATATAAATTAAATCGTTCATTTTTGGGCATGAATGAAACTCTCGTATCTCTATATTATTATATGTGCTATGAAAATTACAGAAAATTTTCAAATAGCAAAATGAAATTACTTTTACAGGAGACCAAACTAAATCTACTAATAGTTTTAGAGATTAGTTTACTTATCACATCATTACAATATACACATTTCTTCATTTGAAGTTAGATTAGGATTTAGAGAAATTGTAAAACAAAACAAAAAAAGAAAATATTGTGAATGGTATTTAAAGAGGTAAAGGCTTGTAGACCCCGCCAGCCTGAGCTCTGCCCAGCACGTCAATTGCCATTTTGGCCACATGATGTAAAGTCATGGTATGCTATTTGGCAATCAAACATCAATAATGTTCTTTATTCTATTTTTTAATAAAAAATCAAATAAAAACAATACTTGTGGGACCCATATAGTTGGTACAGATTTTTGTCACACGTTGCAGAGCACAAAAAGGAATTCAGTTTGGGTCATTTTAAAATCTTATGTCGGTGATTAAAATTGTAAGGACTCATTTTAAATTAATTAATAATAAATAAATATTTTTTATTTTTAGTCTATGTTTCGTGTAAACTATTTAAATTATCGCAACATAAATTAATATTTATAAAAGTTAAATTGAAGTTTTACATTTTTATGTTTTAAATACATAATTAAAACCATTTTACATTTACCTATGTGTGTGTATTTATGCCATCAGTTATGTATATATACGTATTTCTAGTCTTAATGTTTTTTTCTACCGTGACCTCACCCACAGCCTCCTACTCCTACTCTTCACCTTTAGCCCACAACAGACCTCCCATCAGCACACCATGAAAATCTCATCCATGGCAATCAAGCCTCCCCATTCCTTTGTTTTCCTCCTTTGGATGTCCATGGTTTCTTCCCAACAGTTGGATGAATTTCTATCTCCTGCCTATAAATAGCAAACCTTCTTTGGTTCATGGAGACCACTAGTTTGTGTCCTGAGTTGGAGAGTGAGAGAGAAGGAGATATCAGTGAAGAAAGAGGAGAAGGAAGAGAAAAATCCAGTTGACAAAATTCGCTATTTGAAGCTTGTGTCCACTCCTAATCAATCTAATTCATTCTAATTCATCACCTAGAAGTAAGTTTTCCAATCATTGGTTCTCAATTTTAATGTTTAGAAAATGTACATAAACTTGAAGTGCTTCAATGGAGGAAGTACCTCTGCCAATTAGAGAAGATGACAATCACATCCGGATGGCCATAGATAACCCATCCGGATAAACCCCATTGTAGTATCTCAGTTTTTAGGTAGAAAACACATAGCCATCCGGATGACGTTCACTGCTATAAATGAACTTTTATGTTTTAGACAGATTTCTGACCCGAATTTCAAAATAACTGTTTAAATGCTACGTACTCGAAATGACCCAAATTTGGTAGGATGATAAGTCAATATATTAGTTTGCATCTCCAATTTGAACCAACCCATTTGGACTTGTAGAACTCCATATTATCGATGTTTTAGTAAACTGTGACAGATTGCAACCAAGCCTATTATCACCATATTTTGACCAACATAAAGTCACCTCCAAATCTCGAGCCCTTCATAAGAAGTATTTTCAACATATTAAACTACGTCCTCGTAAAATTATAGAACCTTTGGAGTTGAACCAATGCCTTAATTTTGTGATACAACAAACTAAAATTCGAGGTAGATGAACCCCAACCGAATGACCTAAAGATCACCCATCCGGATGACTCGTGACCACGTCTTTTACCTTGTGTATACCAAACCCAACCGGATGAACCTAGATAGCTCGTCCAGATGACTTTCAACCTTGAAAGCCAATTTGTCTTAGAACTATGAGGTTCAACCGGATAAACTTGGTATGTTCAAGTGGATGATTAGTTCCAAACCAACTAACAAACCTCTAAAACATTCTAATGCCTATGACACTAGGACCACTAAATCTTAACTCATGCTAATGCACTTAAACATACTTAGATAGCTATTTTAATTTCATGTTTTAAACTAATTTCCTTACATTACGTCATATCATCCTACCATGTTAGAATATTATTCATAAATATATCCTGCTATCTTATTTTGCTATGATAATATATGCTTATGCTATGACAATCAATGACTGATCACCATGAACGCATGTTTAACTAAATCTTTGTATACAGACTTGTGAATATAGAACGTGAAGTTAATAATCAATGTGTGGGTATCCCGTGGATGCCCGACCTTGAAAACTTATGAAAACTGTGGATGTTGGATATTGTTGTGAATATATTCTCCGTGAGAATACCTCTGGTTATTGAGAGTGAGACGACTTGAGCCGAAACTTTGACCAAACCAAATGTGTGATGTACTCAAGTTATGTATTACCCAAGTTGTACAATTAGCCGTGTCATGCATTTAGTCAAGTTATGCTCATGCCTAAATATATATGAACTTAGCATGCCTTTTTTCAAGTCTAATGGTGTCAAGTGTTTAGGCGTGTTTTGTTGTTGGCATGATAAAAGAGTACATAACGCTTAGGCTGAACATATTGATTGGGAACATGACGAACGGGATCACGGTGGTTGGGGAGCATGATGGTTGAGAAGCACGGTTAACAAAGAAGCCATGATCGTTATCTGATGATAATACCATATTGAGATAAAATGATGGAACGTGATATGACTTGATCATAATTGAATTAGTTGGATTAAGAACTCTGATAGTATCTGGAATATTGTGATACCACTAATTCACGAGACTTGACATTTTAATACTTTATTTCAATACTTAACTATTATCGTTTTCAGATATACTGTTCATTCATAATTATACATCATGATACTCCAAACATTAAAAGGAGAACCTAAAAGGTAGGATCTTCTTATTGAGTGTCACAACTCATGGTGCATTTTCCTTTTTGCCCTTGGTGTTTCATGTCAAGTATGAATAAAGACAAAACAGAACCCGAATACCCAATCCAGGAAGATACCTTTCCAGAAGACGACATCATCAAGCCTTGGTTCACCTAGTTAGCCATAGAGTTGCTCTAACTTTCTTTGAAAAGTCTTTTTGATGTACTTTTGATAAACAACTTTATTTCCGAACTCACATATTTTGTTAAGAAACAATCATCTGTATTAATCTTTATGTTTTAGAACGAAACATTTAAAATTTTATTTATTTTATTTTTTTATTAACATGTTCAAAAATCGAGACGTTACAAAAATCATTTATTTTATTCTAATTAATTTTTTTAGTTGCCTCAAAAATATTCAACTCGATTGAATATCAACAAATATTTTACCTAAAAAAGTAATTTTTAAACTTTAAAAATTAAAAGATTTGAAGTAAAAAACTTAATGTTTAGATCAAGTACTTGCCGATATTCAATTATACTAAATTTTTTTGAGATAATTAAAGAAATTAATCAAAACACAATAAATAATTTTAACCATCAAAATCAAATCTCGAGATGGTCCCACACGGTAAATTCACCCTAAGGTGAACGAAACTGAACACCACAAAAAATGAATGACAATCATTTTTGTTGTTGAGAATTTACACACAAAATATATACGAATGATGTACCCAAAACTTTTAAATATATATGAAACTTTTTAAAATATTATAAACTCCACGTGCAACGGATAGTTTCAAATCCGAATATAGTTCCATCTCCTTCGATTATGCCATTTTTGTTGCAAAACTTTTTTATCCTTAACAGCTCCCACGCGCCTCTTCATGTGAAAATGGACCTTTTTCATGGATTGGCTGAGATGAATGAAGTCTTGCTCCCATTATTTTCATGGATTTCAAATTTCTTCACGAAAAAAGAAAAGGAGAAAAGGAAAATTAAGTGGATCAAGTAAAACCTATTTCTTTCTATTCGTGTTACGAAAACCTATTTCTATCCGCCCTTAATTGTAAAATTTATCATCATACTGCAGAAAGATTTAAGCACAGCAAACAAGCCCGTGACCATATTCCAAAAGCTAAATTGACTCCACCCTTAATAGTATTCACACCCAATCCAGATTCATTGAGTTCTCAAGCCCATTTAGCGAGACTATCAAATTGGGCCCTGGATCCATTATCTTTCATAGATAAGTTGTTGATAATCATGTGGCAAACGAGATATATATATATAGAGAGAGAGAGAGAGAGAGAGAGAGAGAGAACGTCTTTCTATGGCGCCGGCACTAAGTACTATATGTTTCGAGTCTTTAGCGGGTCTTTTAACCTGATTTTAACGCAAATTCTGTCCCCTCTATTCAAAAAATCTTCTACGCCAGAGAGATATATTACAGTCAATTACCTAGTTTCAATAAACTTTCGACCGAAAGCATTTTTTCTTCTCTCTCCATAAATCTGTACTTTGATGCAGACAGTTAAGCAGGAAATGAAAAATTGAAACAATTCTTATTTCAACAATTATCGAGGAGACAGAAAAAATAACATACAAGGGAGAAGTAGGTTTAATAGCCATGGTTTTCTTAGTACAGCAAAAGATTAAAACAAAATTGCAGCCTACCCAAAAAATTGTCAAGCCTCTATAGCTACTTCAGATTTAAAAGATTCACAGTTACCTCAAGATCACGAAAAAAATACCCAAAGGGTTCGGCAGTTTCAAATAAATCCACCTGTGTCAGCAATACATAAGTTCACTACATCCTTGAAATTCTAATGCCTGCAAAGCACAAGGTTTAAAAGAACGATGGCAAGCTGGAATTCACACTAAAAAAAAAAACTGGTCATATCTTGAATGTCAGACTAAAAAGAGTAAACGACGTTAACAAAGTAGAGCAAGCACCTTTTCATGGCATTACGATTCATTTATCATTGAGAGCAACTGTTGTCGGAATGTAGGAACTTTTTCTGCTTCTAAGGCCATTACTAAACCGACTAACCGATAATTTCTTAGCTGCAATAGTAGTTGTCAACCAAAAAAGCAAGAAAAATTAAGTACGGTATACAAACCATTCAACATAAATGAAGTTAAAAAAAAAAAAAAAAAAGCTTTATTTAGACCCATCTTCTCAAGTAGCATTACTCAGAAACAAGGAGTGTCAGGAACAGGAAACAAAATGTAATGTGGAAGCAAGAAAATGACTCAGTGAGCAACTAGATCCTCTCATAAATAGGTTCCCCAGTTCCCAAATTAAAGAAGCATGTGTCAAAGCGAAAGCAACCTTTTAACAAGACAACAATCAGGTACATCTCACCCATAACACCTCTGGAGAGCAGATATGCAGAAAGCAGCATTAAAGCACAAAACATGTATGTAGCCCCAAATGCCCAACAACCCCTTCCCCACCCATTCACAAGGGGGTGGGAAAAAAAGGGGGGGAACAAAAAAGGAAACAGAATAAGAAGAATTTACCAATCTTCCAAAGTACAGAAAATAATGTCTAGCTCATAATTATTCAAGGGGAGAGGCGCACAGAGATGCAAAGGTTTCTTGGGTCCAGGCGTGAGGCACCAGACAAGGCGCGGGCATTATTGAATTGAGGCGCACCTAGAAGAGAGAATATAACGAAAACTAGAATGCACCAATACATTGCATAGTAAACACCGAGACAATAAATTTGAGAGAGTGCGATTTAATAAAAAAACACAAAAATATCAACAATGTCAAACATTCGACAACACTTGCATTGAGAAGAAATAAAACATCGAAGTGAAGTTTGAACATAGAAAAGGAACAAAACAGCAAACATCATATATAAACACTTATGGTATATATGTACACAAATTTTGTACAGACTATAGATGTATAAAAGGTATATATATACTATGCATATGTATATATGATACTTTATATATACTTTTGCATAGAATATATACTGTACATATATACTGCTGTATATACATAATACTATTGTACATATACTTCTGTAATCTATATATACTGTATGTATCTGTATGCTAATATATGCCACACATATACATATAGCCGACCTCCACCCATACGCAAAGTCAATCTATATACATAAATACAAAATCGATCTATACGCGATCTATATATACATATTCGAACATACAGATATAGACGCACAGCATAAAGAAGGATGAAGAGGGGAAGACAGGCACCTCGAGCAGCAGCAAATAAAGCGGAGAAGGAAGAAAGATGAAAAAAAAAAGCAACAAACCGAAAGATAAGAAATCGAGGGGGACGCGGGGTGTGGTGTGTGTGTGTGTGTGTGTGTGTGTGGGGG
>JABCMJ010012993.1:0-20941 GCA_014822125.1 Arbutus unedo | reverse complement strand
TACTAGACATTCGAGGATTGATCAGGATATCACAGAATTAGAGACGGTGATGGCCAAAGCAAAATGATAAGGGGGTAGCAAAGAAGCAAAACCAGTACCAGATGCATAAGCCTACAGAGGCGACTCAAGACCTGACTTAGAGAATGGGAGTGTGGGCCCCTAGAAGTTGAGAACAAATTGGATTGTACAACGAAGGTAGACGAGATAAAAATCAAGCCACATGTGTAGACTCGTAAGTACAGGATACCATATCATAGACAGCCTACAGGATAATGAGGGAAAAGATAGATTCTGATTACGCGGATATATGAGATAAAAGGGGCTTTTACAGGAGTTGATATGTCACTGCATAAACTGCAGTAAGTTCTTTGGACGTCCAAACCACCGAGGGTTTTTAAATGATTTAGGGTTAGCATATTTACAATTTGATAGGAGGTAAATAGGAATCAATTTAGTTATACGAAATTCAGGAGGGGCACACTCATAACAAATCAGATGATGCAATGGAGATCCAAAGACTTTAAAAATATGAGAGAGCTCAAGGAAAGCATGGACAATGTGTATATGAAATCGCCTGATCGGTTGATGTCAAAGCAAAATCTGGCCGTGTGGTGTGCTGCATGACAGCAGGAATCCTAAAACTAACAGACTGCTCCTCAGAAGTTATGCAGCTCTGCGAACATGTATTTATTGGATAAAAAAATGGAATTGATCTCTTGTTAAATGAGATCGTCATGCCTTTCAGAGTAGAACACTTGTTGCATAAACCAAGTCAAATCCAATCTCCTCTTTACTAAATAATTCTGGATTAAAAAGAAAATTAAGTCATTTCAGATCCCTAAACATTGCTTTTCCAATCACATTGTAATCGGGTCTTGATTGAGCTACATGATTGTTAATTATATTTATACTAGCTGTTGAACCTTATTTAACTAACACTAGCACAAGCGTCCCTTTTCGATATTCATAACGCATATTCTGATAGTTTTAGATTTATTTTGCTGATCAGCAAAGATATAATGCTCATAGGTATTTTCTATTTTCCTTTTCAAAAAATTGCAGCAAAGTTAAAATGGTAACGGAGCTGCTAGAGGGCATTCATTTTGTTGCTTCTGTGGAGGCCATCTCTCTTGGTGCTCAAGCTGGTATTCATCCATGGATACTTTATGACATCATCTCTAATGCTGCTGGAAATTCATGGTAAATCATTCACAGTCATTTGCTTAGGTTTATGTTTCAGGTTCAAAATTTAGACATCCACAGTCCTGAAGCATTCTTAATAAGCATCCTGAGTATTGTCTGACTCCAATAGTTAGGACAATGCATCTTGTTGTGGAATGTTACCTGTATGTTACTATGGGTGGATCGTTACAGATTAATGTACTTTCTAAATATAGTTATGCTGGATTTGCCCCATGTACATATTTTTTTCTTGGTGGTGGTTAGCATGATTTTAGAATGTCAAGCAGCCAACTCAAATCCAATTGGAAATGTGTGGAGAGGCCACCTAGGCATTACTATAGTACTCCTTGGAGATGACTTCATTGCACTAGTCATCTTCTCTGAAGATAATTATGCTAGCACTTGAAGTACGCAAGCTCTACCAAAAATATGTGACAACATAAGCCTAGTCATGTGAGAAAAGACAATATACCACGATTGACTCCTTTCCCTTACTCTAGGAAACATTGGGGACCTTACACTAGATCTGACATTGAAATTTTTTGGTAGTTTCATATATAATTCTGGCCTTTGAAAACTTTTAGTAGTTTCATTGAAAACTTCATTAAACACTGAAAGCTCTTGTTGCTATGTGCTTGCAGACATGGATATGCGTGGGCATGTTTTTTTATTTTGCTTACTTTGACTGTTGTGTGCTTTCGTATGAAGTCAATAAGCAATCAGGGCCTTGGTAGCGTGGGCTGGTGTGGGTATATAACACTAGGGTTCCATAGCTAGTTTTTAAATATTTTTCAGTGGTGCCGGCATTTTTCTATCTATGGTATCACTCCTTCTCTGATCCACCAGATACTGAACTACCTTTCTAATAAACATCTGTGTTACCACTCTAGTAGTAATTTTTTTTTTTCCATGGGATTCAATATTGCAGGGTTTTCAAGAATTGTGTACCCCAATTGCTAAGGGTTGAGCAAACCAAGCATCTCCTGAATACCTTTGTTCACAATATGGTCAGTCTTCTTGTGCTTTGAGTTTTTGTAAGTTTCCAGTGTATATTGAACGGTCTCTCTGTTTTTTTTAATGGATTTTGTAATTAACTTCGACTGGGGTTTTGGGTGAATAACATTTTAACTGCAGTTGTAACCCTTTAAGATTATGTTTCCAATATTGTGGCAGCTTTAGCATTAGGACATTTACTTACGGACTATCTGAATAATGAATAATTTCCGTTTTCCTACTCTTGTCTTTTTTTCAACTCTCCTTTCTGCAAAATTTCTAGCCAAATGGATTTGCATACTTTTCCAAGTGAAGTTGCAAAATATGATACCAGGGTGAGAAGGAAAGAACAAGATCAAGATAAAAGCGAAGGGAGGGAGGGAGGGAGGGAGGGAGGGAGGGAGAGGGGGGGGGCTCAAACCTTAACTTCATCCTGTATTTATATTGCAGGACACGAGATTGAAAATGTTCCCGACACTTCAACATCAAAAGAACACTCTTAACACCCTAATTTCTTTAAAAATAAAACCTGAAATTTTGCGAGGATCACTGAAGTTTTTCATGCATCAAGATTTCTGATCTAGGAGGCAATTCTATTTAAAACATAGTTAATTACTAAATTTGCATAGATCACTAACAACATTCCCAATGTTGTAGTAGCTAAATGACTAGGTATTGCTATATTATAGTTTTGAACAATAGCAAAATCCTATATTTGAAAAATGTTACTCAAATGCTGCAAATGTAATATCTCCTATATAGTTATGCCTGTCCTTTTTTCAAAAATTTCTTGTCCTTTGTTTGAAGGGTGGCCCGGGCGCAACAGTAAGGTTGCTCTTGTGTGACCTGGTGGTTTGAGTCATAAAAAAGCTTCCTACTTGCGGTGGTAAGGATATGGACACCCACTCTTCCCCACACCCTGCAGTAATGGGATCATAATGCACGGGATAGCCTTTTTTTTGGCCTTTGTTTCGAAAGCTAGCGTAAGGTTCCGATGAAATCTTGAACACTATCCTACAAAAATCATTTGGGTCTGATCATGAGAGGTTGAAACAAATGGGGTTGCTGAATTTTAGCAATAGCTAAACCTTGTGCCAAATTTGGCAAAGGTATAGGTTGATGTACCTATACCATGTGTTTTACCTCACAGTGGAGAAAAAAAAGATGAACTTTATCCTAAAATATAGCTATAGCAACCCAATTAACCAACCACTGGAGAAAGTCTTACCTGGTAGGACAATGGTAGATTTCTGTAACTAATTTTGAACATCATAAGTGATTTTCGGCAGTGTGCTATTAGTACCTTTTGCTCCGGAGAATGTCTGATAGATTTTGTCGAACTTGAAGGGGATTGTTTTGGAGATGGCCAAATCATGCATGTTTCCTATTCCACTCCTGGCAGTTGCTCATCAGCAACTCATAGCAGGTACAGATCTGAGTGATTTGACGGTTTCTGAGCAGCTGTATGTGATTGACGGTTTCTAAGAGACTGTGTACGAAAGGTAACAGCTATATATTTTTTGGAGCAACCTGATTCTTACTGAGTAGCTTTGCAATTCTTCTTTTGCAGCTTCTTCTCACAGTCATGGAGATGATGACACTAAATTAGTCAAGGTTGTTTCTTATACAGCGATTTCTTTTATGCAAGTCTTACCTGGCAGCACAGAACTAAAGACGATTACATTAATTGATAAGACTCTTGCTGTTGACTTAATATCAGTCTGTAATTTGTTAAGTACACAACTATTCTTCGACAGGCTTGGGAGGAAATATATGGAGTGAACATTATAGATGCAGCCAACGCAGAAACTTACAGACCTGAGCAATTGGGAAAACAAATAAACGCCGAAACAACTTCTGGAAATACGATTGGTTTTATTGGTCTTGGAGCAATGGGGTTTGGCATGGCAACTCACCTGCTGAAATCAAATTTCTGCGTTCTTGGTTATGATGTAAGGATTTCCCTCCATTTCTGAGATTCCAGTCTTATTACATGAAAAGGAAATTGAAATATTCAAGTGGTACCATGAGTAATGCATAATATCTCCAGTTACATTGTTCTTGAATTGTGTAAAATTGTACTTCTTGTTAATTTGAGTGATATTCAACACGGGTTTTAAGTTTGATAAAAACAAAACAGTTAAAGTGCTTGCTTTCTTGCCTTAAGGATTCTCAAATAATGAGTATGAGAAATTGATATGTTTTAAGACATTGTATTGGATGTTGTAAAAAAAAAGTTCACAATTGATGAAAATTTCATATTCTTTCAATGGTAGGTGTATGAACCGACTTTATCTCGGTTTGTGAATGAAGGTGGCTTGGTTGGGAGCTCTCCAGCAGAAGTCTCCAAAGGTAGTATACCAAAATGTCTATAACTTAAGATCACAGAGTAGAGTTCTGGGGACTAAATTTGTGTCAAAGTCTTATGCATTTGTCTCAGGTCCAAAATTGTTGTCCTTTGATTTGTTATGAATTTCGAGTTGTGATAAAAAAGATTATTGGTTAACTTTTCGAGCAATTTTTTTGGCTAAGACTGTATACAAGAAAATTTAGAGTTGAAACCACAATGAATGTATACAAGAGAAAACTGACCACAAAGAACACATTAATGGAGTATCTGATGTTAATGACATGGCCTATTACTTGTGCTGATTCCAATTTAGTATCTGCTTGGATGTGATAATAGTGGAGAAGATCTTGGTTAAGAAGAAAATCTGACAAGAAGGCGAGAGGATAAATACAATTAAGTCAAGCGTTCTCTCTTTCTCTCTCTATGTTTATTCTGTAAAGCAAAAGCTCGGAAATGTTGACACGATACGAGTAATGCATAAAGTATTTATCTCTGGAAGTTTATTCTCATTTGGGTGTGCTGCTTGCTCTATGAAATCAGCTTCTATATAATTTGTGTTCTCCGCAAATTTGCAAAGACAACGGATGGGTGTTTGTGAGTTGCAACCATATATTGTTTTAGTATCTTCATGTTCCCTTTGCTGAGCAAGTACCTTTTTTCTGACAATTGTTTTTGAATTTTTCAAGATGTCGAGGTGCTTGTAATCATGGTCACAAATGAATCTCAAGCTGAAAGTGTTCTATACGGAGATCTTGGCGCTGTGTCAGGTGTGAGTGTATTAAGTATCATATCTACATTTTTGGGCAGGACTCACTTTTTCTGTCTTTCACAGCCCTTCCGTCTGGAGCATCTATTGTCCTTTCGTCAACTGTTTCTCCTGCGTATGTCAGTCAGCTAGAGCGACGCTTGCAAAGTAGGTTCCATTGTCTGTTACATTGTTACAGTATAGTATGCTTTTGGTAGCCTCAGTTCGTACATTGTGACCTTATGTTATGTTGGGGAAACTTTTAAACCAGTATAAACCTAGTACACATAATTTGCCACCTAGGGGCCTCAACCCTTATCTGTCACTGGAGCTGACGATTTTAGAAGAAATACCTCAAAATTGGGTACTCAGTTACAGAAATGCGCGGATTTATTTGACTGAATTCACGCTTTAACAATGAGCACCAGCTTTGACGGGTAATCAAATGACAAGCTGCCAGATCTGTTCCAAATTATGCGTTAATGTGGTCTTCCGGCACGCCAGCCAATGAAATCTTCACATGGAGAGAGATTCATACATGTTGAGGTTCCGAAAAAGTAATTAAGAAGTTTGAACCCATTACCTCTCGCTCAAGTAAGCAACAAGACTATTAGTTCAGCTCTAGTTCATATGTATGGTTATTCAGCGACACGCACAAATATACATTTATACACACATACATATATGTTGGATTTAATAATCCCGAATGGATCTGTTTTCTATTCATTACGTAAAAGTTATACAAGAGAAAAAGAGATAAATAACAAAATTACACTATTACCCTCTACTAACCTATTTACATAATAAAACAAATCTAAGCTAAATATATTAACACGCATAATTTAACAGTATATTTGCAAGCGGTGGTCTGATGCAATGCACAAGGAAGCAATTATTGGATAGACCATGTAATAATTTAGGAGGAGCAATTATTTGCTCCTCCTAAAAGTTTTTCAATATTATATTTATTTTAACTTGAAAGAGTCATTTGTATTTGTGCATGAATAAAACATATATGTATGTTCATATATCCTTGATGAACCATGTAAAACGTAATCATTTTTCTCGTAGATAGACCAGAGGTGTTTATATAAATGATAGGTTTTACTTATTGTGTTTCCTTATTATGCAAACTATGCATGTTCGTGACACTATATTTTAATTGTTGTTCTCAGCTTCCTGTGTGACGCTTTGGCATTAAGCTGTTTGGCTGTTATTTGTGCGATCACATGTCCATGATTGGTTTTTATTAGCAAAATGCCCGTGGCTTAGGCACTTTCCTATTTGAGCCCGTATTAAACCCCGCATATTGAACAGGGGAACAAATTCTTTTATCATTTGCCACCAATGAGCAATCATGACTAAACTGGGCTCACCAGGCCACCACATCTCATGCCTTCTGTACCTTAGTAAGAAAAGAGCTTGCATATTGAGTTGTTGAAGCAAAGTTGCTCTCAAATTAGCATAACCATCAAAAGCAAAAAATATTTGAGAGTGACAATGTACTCAAAAACCATTTCAATCTCAATTTCAAGAATTCATCGATAGCCCATTATATTTGAGTTTGGAGGATGTCACCCGCAACCTCTTACAAAGGCATGCAAAAGAAACAACAAAATTTGAGACAGCTAAAGACGCCTTCGTGACTATAGCTTTTAATTGGGTTATCCTAAACCTCTACCAAAACCGACAATACCGAAGGAGAAATAATTGTCAAAAAATCATCCCAAAAGTATAGGAATTGTAAAAGCACAGTAAATATTAGAGACACCTAGAAATCAATACATGAACACTTGTCAAGTAGGTAAAGTAGGCATACCAACCACTTTTGCTTTGCCTTAGACTCTATTGGAACAAAGCAAAGAAGGAGGCGGAATGGAGAAAGGAAAGGGACAAGGGCAGTCTTGCTTGGCGCAAAGGCTGCTAGTTCGGGGGTAGATTATAGCGGGAGAAACCCTGGTTCTGGTGATGGTGGTCAGATGGAGAGGGAAGAACTACGATATAATTTGTAAGACATTGAGGCTCTTACTATATAAAATTAATGGCACTCGCAAAAAGAATTAGCCCAAGGGCCTGATGTCATAAATTAGGATGTCAAGTGAGGCTCATAATGATATGTGATTATCTAGCTTGTGCACATCATAATACAAGTACTTGGTAGTAAAGAAGAAAATTAACCTTTCTCTTCTCCTCCTCCATATCGTTTTCTTCCTCCTCTCAAACCCTAGATATGTACTTTACAACTTAACTCTTTCAAATTGCAATAACATTTGCATGAAAAGAAAATTTGTGATTACTCTAATCAGTTGCGCTGCAGTTGAAGAAGTGTTTTCCTTTATGTAAGCAGTAACACCACACTAAAAGTTTTTTAACCAAATGAGAGAGATCAAGCAGCAGTTAGGAAGTCGCTTGAAGGCTTGTATTCCCCTTAGCTTGGTCATTCCATTGCTGTCAAAGTCAGAGACACAACTATGATTATTTCTTCTGAAGTCTGTCGTGAACTGGATGGAACAAATTGGGGTGACTGTTTTTAAAGTTCCTGATAACTTAGTACATCACTTATGTTTTATGCAATTATCATTGAAATCATTTGATTGTTATACGATTCTTTCCCTCCATGCTCGTGTCCTCTTTCTACGTAGTCACTAAGATACTTGACCTGTGCATTTTATAGATGAACACAGGGATTTGAAGTTGGTGGACGCTCCTGTTTCCGGTGGTGTCAAGAGGGCCTCCATGGGTACACTTACGGTGGGGAATGATACCTCTCATGACCCCTATTTTGAGAAGTAGTGACCTTTTTAAATTAAATTAGCTCTTCCCAGTGTTTAATGACTGACTAGTTTAATCAACTTAATTTTTGTTGATAGATAATGGCATCAGGTACGGATGAAGCTCTCATGCATACTGGCCCTGTCCTCTTAGGTAATGGGCGTGTTAGATAAAGTTCAGTGGTTGATGTTTGCTTGATAAGTTTAAAGTAATGTCGAATTTTATTGCTTACAAAATGATATTTGGCTGTTGCATAAGGACAGCTTTAAGTGAGAAGCTTTACGTTATCAGAGGAAGTTGCGGGGCTGGAAGGTATTTATGATTGATTTTGTTTCCTAATTCATGTAATTGTATTTTTACTTGGTCACTCGGGGTTTGAAAAATTGTTTATTATATATACACAACCGTTTATTATCACGTATCATGTAGGTAGTTAATACGTAGTTTTTTTGAGTAATTCCCTACTTTTGTCTAGTGGGGTAAAGATGGTTAATCAACTTCTTGCTGGAGTTCATATAGCATCAGCAGCCGAGGCAATGGCATTCGGGGCTCGGTTGGGTCTTAACACAAAAATGTTATTTGATGTCATAACAAATAGTGGAGCAACATCATGGTATGTGTTATGCAAACTGTAATATAGTGTTTTTTGTTTCAGCAAAATAAATTTGTTAAAAGCTATTGCCTTATTTTTTGCACAAAATTGCTTGTGCCTTTCAATTGCTTCTGGTGAATGTGCACGCATAGTTGTTAGTTATTGAACTCCAAAGGAATTGCACTTCGAGCCTCCTCTAGAATAAGATAAGGGTATATCTAGAAGATACAACTTATGACTTGGGCCACGAAGCTCTAAGGCAAATGTCCATACCAATAGTGCAACGTTGACTCAGGTGTTGGTATCGGGCCCACGTACGTGTCTTAAGTAGTGGATTTTTTTAATTCTTATGTCCAAGGTGATGAAGCACAAGAAGGATAGATAATGATTGTACTTAGTAGATTTTTCTATTATTTTGGATTTATGTCAATAGTGATATATGCTATTCTTGTTTGTTAGGATTTATCGTCTATCTTTGTGTGAGAGCCTATACTTGCACATCAAATTTAATGAATGGAAGATATTAAAGCATGATTGTGGTATTGATACGATTATATCGTTACTTTGTTCGACAAGGGGATGCAAGTTCTTAATTCTATACCATGTTCGAGATTGTCCAACATTAGTTTGATATCAGACTAACCATCAATCCGTATGGTGGTTTGTTTTTAATTCTTGCGTCATTTTATGTCTTCATTAATAATTATAAAAAAAACAGACCAAAATTTTTAGCAACTTTTTTTTACCATCTTGTCACTAGTTAGCAGTTAGCACCCAAATTACCCACATCATTCTACAACCACATTTGCTTACATTAGATTGCCCATAGCCTAAGATCTGGGATGCACGAAAGAATAATACTGAATCATTAAATGTTATATCTTACATGATGATCTATTAGAGGGGATGTGTATGGAACAACCTTTGGAGTTTGTTGCTCAGTGGGTGGGGGTTCTCTAGTGTCTCAGTCCGCAAAGCTCTTTATAGTTTGAAACAATCACCTCGAGCTTGATTTAGCAAATTTAGTGATGCTGTGTTATAGGTTGGTATGCATCGCTCTCATTCTGATCACTTTGTCTTATCTATCGACGGATCAATGGAATTTACCATTGATTGTGTATGCGGATGATATCATTATTATGAGTGATGGTCAGAAAGGTATTGATGAGTTGAAACAGTTCTTACAACGACAATTTCAAACCAAAGACATTTGAAGTATTTCTTGGATATTGAGGTGCCAAAGTCCAAGGATGTGATTAACTTGTCACAAATGAAGTATGTATTTGACATTCTAGAGGAGAGAAAATTACTAGGGTCAACACTTGTGGAGACACCTATGGATCAGAATGTCAAACTTTGTCTTGATTGGGAGGAGATTCTTCCTCATCCGGACTAGAATTGTTGCTTAGTTTGCAAGTTGAAATAGCTTACCATTGCTTGTCTTGATATCTCCTTTGCTATTAGTACAATGAGTCGGTTAATGTCAGCTCCTCGTCTTCAACATTGGAAAGCTACTCTTCGTATTGTGAAATATCTTAATTCCATTTTGGACGCGGTTTGTCTTATTGGTCTAATGGTCATTTACGTGTTGAGGCTTTTACTGATGCTGATTGAGCATGATCAGTAAAGAAACAATCGGTTGTTGCAAGGTCTAGAGTAGAAGCGAGTATTGAGCCATGGCTTACACTACATGTGAGGTTGTATGGGTGCGGCCTTTACTCGAGGAGTTAGGGTTTGTTGTGCAATTGCCCATACATATGTATTGTGATAATCAAGTAATAACCCATATTGCTTTGAACCTCGTGTTTCACGAGAGAATGAAGCATATTGAGGTGGATTATTATATTATTCAAGAAAAGGTTGAAAATGGTGTTTTGGTTTACCAAACCATGGTTCAAACCACAATTAGAACTATTGTGTAACAAGCACTCTGTGATATTTATTCTCCAGCTTGAGGGAAGTGTTAGATAAATATGTTTAGTATTATGGCATGAGGGTGTGTGGGTATCTTTGTCTTTTTATTATTATAGTCTCTCTCTCTCTATAGACGAATCATATGTGTGTCAGGGTAATTCAATTAACCCGAAGCTCTTTTCATTTGTTTCTATGTACAATTTATATTGGAGGGGAAAAGACGGTATGGAACAACCATGAGTTATGAGGCCTAGTTCATTAACTCCTTTAATAGGGTTCAAAACATTTAGGGGTGGTTGCACCTTATATGCTCATGATTGTCCTAATCTTCTATTAATCTTGAAAAGCGCCCATTGACATAGCTATTTTCTATTGTAGTGTAGATCATGTCCAGTGGTCCTGGATAGATTGATATTCATTGTTGGTCCTATTTCTTTACAATTTAGACTTTTAGAGGAGATGATAGTTAGCAGTTGGCAGTTTTACATGTTATCGAAGTATCCAACTCAAGACTAATTGGCCACTAGTGGAGAGGCCGACAAGTCTCGTGATGAGTTTACTTGAAGCAGTATATGGCTCTGTTTGTGGAGCTAAGAACTTTTTGAAGACAGCTTAGAGAATATTAGCAATTTGTTGTGGGAGGATGTGTTAGTTGCTCATTTTAGATTTTAGATTTAGATTTCAATGTCACCCCCACAAAGATATTTCCTATGTTTATGTTTAATATGAGTAGAGGGTGGTCATCTCAGCATCTCCTATGTCTTTACTTTTTTTTTTTTATGGTTTACTTATTCAGAGAGGGGAAGTTGGTAGTGCACAAGCTTGGGTAATAAGGTCTAGTCCACACAACCTCCAGTAGGGCCTACACCTGAAGTGGTGATGCCATTTTATCTACCGATGATAGTCCTAGGTCACTATTGATAAGACTCAATTTCCCTCTTTTCTGTTGTAGCGTAAATCATATTTATTGGTGTTGGATAGTTTGATATACATTGTTGTGCCCATTTGTTATCAGCTTTAGCTTTTAGACGAGATGTTGGTAGCAATTAAATTTGGTATAAGAGCATCCACCACAAAATGAGTCGGGTATAGGTGGATAGACCCACAAGGCTCACATACGTACTTGAGAGGTGCTATTGTAACCATGTGGGTAAGTAATAAGTAGGACACTCCCCGACACATGTGATCCTCACTCATATGTGGAGAGGTAACAGAGGTTCCTGACCACATGAATCTCAATGGACACAGTACATGTGTGGGGTTTAGCTCAATTTTCTTCATAATTGTGCTGCTGTTGTAGCTTACTTAGACATTTGGTTGACACCTTGCACTTCACATAGAACCAAAGGCAAATGGGATTGTTAGGCTCCTCCAGTTTGAAAGTCATTGCTTACTATCTGTTACGTTTGGTGTCTAAACTACGCACACATTTGAGAAATGTGGGATCAAGGATAAAATGCTTCTATTTCATGTCACAAACCAGGTCTTTGGATCATCTCTCTTCTAGTCAGGTATCCTCTGTTGTTACATTTTCCTGTTTGTAGTGTTTTACTTCTGGGTACATATTGCACAGACTGGTAGCCAGGTCATCCATAGGAAATGCACGATGTATGTGGGCAAAGGGAGAACCGAGATGCACTGAAAAACCCAGTGCCACACACAGAATTATGTTGTTGATTGGTGGAAATGCTTTATGCAAAGTCTGCGAAATTGAGAAAGAAAATAGAGAAAGAAAAGTTCATCTTTGCAATATGGTAATTTGATGAGAAGATACAAACCTTCTTACTCCATTAGGTTGATGGATTTATTGAGGGAAAACACAGAAAAAGTCAATCATGGTTTGCTGGTTGCTTAGCATGGACAACATAAGTACGATCAAAGGACGTGATACTTTCTTAGTTCTAGATTTCATCTCTCATCTTTTCATGAATTGACGTGTGTTGTATAAATTTACCAATTTAAGGTTTCTAAAGGAGGTGGCAAACAGGAATGTTTTTTGTCTTTCCTTGCCTTATCCCTTTTGCACTGATGTATCACAGAAAAATCAATTGAGCTTTGCAGTCCTTGAATGTGCTCGTGCACCTTGCTGCAAATACATGAAAGCTTAGCATCTACTTTTCGAGTTCTAATCGTTACCTGTATTGACATAACCTTGGGTATCTTTCTCGATCATCACCATCTATTACCAAATACGTGTAGATGCCTAATCTGTTGGATTCTTGATACAAGGCACTGCGTACATTTCTAGTTTTGTACGAATAACGCACTTAAAGAGTTTTGTCTGCGTGCTCTGATTTGTGGGGCAGAAAATTTGATATTGTAATATTATATTCCTTCCCCTACAATGCTTAGAAGTAACATTTCTACCAGTCTAGTCTTGAATCTAGACCAAGGTGTTAAAGGATGAGGGGCTCCCTTACCAGGCAGGGCGGATAGATTTGTCTTACTGCTGCGTGCTGCAGCTTCCCTTCCCTCTATCCCCTCCTATGAACGTAAAGAAAAAGTTCTAATCATTTTCTGGTTTTTCTATCACCAGAACACTGTATCCCTATTTTTTTTAGAGTGTCATTTGTCATCGCCTTTCAATTTTATGCATTCGTTTATGAGTAGAATATGATTCTGTTGCAGGATGTTTGAGAATCGGGTTCCACACATGGTGGAAAATGATTTTACGCCATTATCTGCACTTGACATATTTGTGAAGGATCTGGTCAGGCTAATCTCCACCCTATGTATTTGCTTGCAAACACCTTTTTCTGATCACTTTCCGGTTGTTGTAATAATGGTGCTATGGCTGTCATCAGGGCATTGTTTGTCGTGAATGTTCCCACCGCAGAGTTCCACTTCATATTGCTAGTGCTGCACACCAGTTGTTCGTATCAGGTGTAGTTGGAGGGCTGGCAATATTTTCTGCCAATTTCACTTTTACCATTTGACCTGTTTTGTTTGCATTGTCTAAAGGAAAAAACACAATTTTGCCCCCTTGTGCTTTGATGTAGGAGCATTTCATCCCCCTGACTTAAAAGTAGCTACTTAGCTAGTAGTTTTGAACATTTTGCGCTAATGCTGCCCAGATTAGCAGAAATTGCGACAGATTCCCTGATTATGAGAGCTGGCATGGGAAAAAACTTGAGCCATATACAAAATGATAATTATATAATCATCTCCCCCAACTTCCACTAACCTATCTGAATTGCCTAACCCTCTGTTTTATGCCTTGTTTTCAACTTCTTTCCCTACCACCTCGACTCCCCTCTCCCGCCACGATACCTCTTCCGTTTCCTCTTCTGCCATAGGCAGCGATGTATGTGATCCGTTTAAGTTGCTAACTGCAATGAGCGAGCTTTGTATAGGTGCACTTATTAAACTCAACTACTTTGCTCAATAGAGTTCAAAATAGAGAAACTGATCTCAGATTGCTGTATGGACAAATTTAGAAAAGCTTCTGGGATAATCTAAATGCTCGTTCCGGATCAACTTTTTCCGTTAGATGGATTAACTTAACTTGGGGAGCTGAACATCCCATTTCCATGTTGACCTCTGATTTATAACTTCTTAGTATTCATCCCACCTCTTCTATATGTTCTTGAGAGCATGGTTGTCGAAATTGCGTGATTCACAATTCGGTTTGCGATTCAATTCATGGTTCAGAGCAGTGTTCTAAAAATTGGATTAATCGACCCATTAATCGGTAATCAGTTGGTCACCTAGGCGACTACACCCAAATCGCTGAGAGAAATCAGTTGGTCACCTAGTCGGAGTCTAATCGGCGACTAATCGGCTAATCGCCGACTAATTGGGCCGTCGATTAGTCGGCCGATGGGAAAATGAAAATCGGGCAATTAAAATGACGTAGTATAGATTAAGTATTACTTTGGTTATAAGGACTGCTACAGAACTTACAGAGCTACAGTTCTCTCGATGTCGTGTCTCTCTGTCTCGATATCCTCTCTCTCTCTCTCTCTCTCTCTCTCTCATACTCTCGTTACACTTTTCAATTTATAGATATATATGTATTATAGAATATTAGTATTATATTATAGCTTATATTAGTATAATAGTGTATAATATCTTTATAATGGTGTATTATATCAGAATAACCTTGAACTTTGTAGAAATATTTATTACAGAAAGAAAAAGATCTGACTAATCCTCTAAGCCGATTAATCCCCGATTACTAGGCCTAGGCGCTAGAAGATCCCCCACCGCTCGACTAGTGCCTAGCAATTTTTAGAACATTGGTTCAGAGAGAAAGCGATACACATCGACAAATGAATCAAAGTTAAGAGAAATCAGTGATGAACTGTACGAATCACGGTTTGGTTCGCGATTCAATTCATGCAAATATAACAATTGTTGCATTTGATGAATAGTAAACCACTTTTACCTCCTTTTTCTTGTTTGAAAAATGCAAAAATGAAACTTCATAAAATGTGAAGTTCTAAAAGTTGTATTCCATACAGAAATTGTTAATCATTTGTTGATCAAAATATTTATTCTTATTCAAAGCATGTGGTTAACACTTTTTTTTTTTTTACATAGTTTCTTATCATATGAGTCAATGGATGAGCCCAACATCTTATTATTTTCATATGCTAAACCATAATTATGCAAATAGTTGTGAATATTATTAAGTATAATATCATACATGAACACGCCTTTTCACAAACCGATCTCTTTAATTCTTGTATCACTTGAATCATAGATACGGTAGGGCTCAAAGACTTGAGCCAACTGATATATGTTACCATATAAGCAAGTTTCTTATTTACCAGGCTACATAATCGTTATTAAAAATATACTTTTTTTTAGTTTTAAGGCTAAGTTTTCAAGTTAATAATGAATCTTTTATATTTGTACGCATCTAAAATGTAATTTCGATTCTGACCAAACCGTTATGATTCACGAGTCGATTCCATACCATTCACGGTTCATAAAAAGACCATTTCGATTCACAATTTGACAACCTTGCTTGTGAGCCTTCACATTTTTATGGAGTTTACTTCTACTGCCCCATCCTCTTTGTCTTTACGAGAACTCCTCTCTGGTTTGATCTTTAGTGTCTTAGATTAGGTCATCTTTGTAGTGATTGTCTATGATGTTTATCGTAGTCGTGTTCTAGGTAAAATGTCTTCGAATGAGATCTCTAAATGTAGCAGATGGAAATTAGTGACACTGTGTGCTTGCCTTTTTCAAATTCAACTCTATTTCCATTTCTTCCATTTTCCTTGTTTGTACCAATGTTTGCAGACCTCTTCCTATTAGTAGTAAGGGTGGACTAATATACTACTGTGTCCTTCATTGATGGTTATAGTCGCTTTAGTTGGGTTTATCTCAAGTCGCATAAATACAACTTCTTTTGCGTTTATTGCACTTTTACTCCGTGGTTCAAACACAATTTTCTACTACCTGAAAAAACCATTATTTTAATTAGGTGGGGGAACAGTTTTTTAATGAGTTGACAGATTTTTTTGGATGAATGCGGCACCATTAATTAGTCCTCCTGCTCACACACACAGTTTATACTATCGTTCTTATGTAATGGTAGCGGATGGTATTTTGGGTACTAAGTCTATAGTGGTGTGATTGACAAACACCGTTGTATCATTGTTATCTAACGGCATCGGCCATTACATAACAGTGATAAATCTGCAATTTATTGAGTATAAACTTGCACGTTAAAAAGGACATGGGCATATAATGTTATGCGAAATACATATCATGTGCGCCTAATTCCCTTGAAAACTATATTCAAAATTGCTTAAAGTTGGCACAGAACTATAAAATATACAGGATTAGGCACAAAAAATGAAGAAAAATTGCAGAGCACCATTTTAAACGTTAACAAATGTGATTTTGAAGAAAGAATAGTGATATCAATTTTTTTTCTCTCTGTTGTAATTTAAAAAGGATCATGTCTGCGATTACTACTATCGTCACACTATGATCGTCATACCGCAAAACTGCGTCATCACGAATGCTATCATTATGGCGACCGATTCCGATATTGTGAACCTTAGATACACTTGTGTAGAATGGTTAGTCTGAAAGAAAGCATAGGAACATTCTTGATACTGCTAGATCACTTCTTATCTCGTCATTTGTTCCCCGAGTCTTTTGGGTGAGGCTGTTCTTATAGTAGTTTCTTCTTAGTCGTATGCCCACTCCTCTCCTTTTTGGAATCTCATCCTATGAAAAGCTGTTCGTCATGTTTCCACATACTCTTTGTTACGAGTTTTTGGTTTAGCATGCTTCGTCTTTCTTCCTTTGTGGGAGCAAAGCACGCTTAGTGCACACTCTGCTCCATGGGTTTTCTTGGGGCATAACATTACTTATAAGGTGTATAGGTGTTAATAAGTTATGATTTGCTCACTAAAAATTTGCATCTGTCTCAGATCGCTTCTTTTCTGTATTGAAACTTATTTATTAAAACTAGAGTTAAGTTCTACTGTAGAATAGGTTTTAAGATTTAGTACTGATTCCTCATGGACAAAATGGCTAAGTTATGGAAATTAACTTATAAAGTTACTGTGGGAAGGAGCTTCATCTCTACCCTAGAACATGTGTTTAGAAGCTCGTGGACCGTATCTTTGAGCTTTCAATGATGGAACCAGGGAGATCTCTTGTACTTGTTCTTGCCTCTCTCTAGCTCTCTCCAAAATGATCAGAACCATAAAAATGATTGAGGATTTCCGGTTTATACGTCTGGGCCTTTAAACTTGTCAAAAATATAGTTTTTCAAAAAAATGGTGCCAGATTTCCAGTAGGTTTGGCCTTAAAATTGGCTGAGGGCCGTTCGGACGAAATGTGTTTTTCAGCCATTTGGCTTCTTCATTCACCTCCAAAGCTTTCCATCTTTGCGGTAAGCATGAAAAGGTCTCGTAAGTGCTATTTCATGTCCAAAGGTCTTTGAGACCTGCAAACCCGAGAAATGCATCAAACTCACCAAGTAAGAAGATAAATGGTCTATACAAATAAAACTTTAACCACTTAAATGGGTACATTGAAGCACTTATAAGTCTCCTCCTGTTACCTTTCTTGGAAAAAATGGCTACTTTTGGATGGCATGGAGGTGAGCGCTCCAGCCTCAAGCCACAAGTGGTACAATTTATTTTCCCTTCTTGTTATTAAAAATATGTTTTCTTTTTGATGTATCTTTGAGTCTGATGAAAATCGATCGACAAAACTTTGGTTGTTCTGAAAGATAAAATAGTCCACCTTGGACTTGAGCTTGCTTTTCTTGAAACCTGGGTAGAGTGGGCTGAGACTTGGTGCAAGTTAAAAAGTGTCTAAAATAGTATTTGCAGTTAATGAGTTTCTTGGACCGCTTTAGAAGTTAAAAATTGTGCCATTATCATGGTTGACTCCCTTTTGCATTACGATTTACACAAGTTATGTTTCCAGCTTGCAGAATCTCTTTGGCAGATTTTACCCATTTTCTCTCTTTTGGTTTCCAGTTTCTGCTTCTGTCTCTCTCTCGCTCCATATTGTCAAATCACCTGATCTAATTGAAAACGACTTGCTGATGGAACTGGCCAGACCATTGTGTGGCTTATGGGCAGACTATAAAGGCAACACAGAAATGACATCGCCAAAGTAGTCAAGAAAGTTCCTCTTTTGCTGACTAAAAAGGAGCACTCATACATCCAAATGATTCATATCCATCTGATGTATACTTGTATTGTAAAGATTATAAATCGGTGAAATTATTGGAACATAGATACCATACATGGAATAGATTGTCAAGAAATGCCATATGACAATTTGCATATCAGCTGCTATGTGTAACAGATTGTTTCTTAAATATCAGTTTTGCCAGTGCGAAAAATCCTCTTCAAATGTCCTACTATGGAAAATCTAGATTATAAGCATATTAAGTGCTTCTTTTGAGCAGGTTCTGCTGCTGGATGGGGTCGGTTAGATGATGCTGCTGTAGTCAAGGTATGGATTCTAGATGTTGTCTTTTGGATTCAAGAGTGGGAGGGAGCTTAAATTATGTTATTGGCCTATTGCAATGGCTTCTATTAAATCTGCAAAAATATCTCAACATTTTAAAACTGAATTTAGCTGCCATTCTGCCACGAAGTGTCAATATACCATTCTCATAGTTAGATCAAGTTCCAAATATTGTTGATGTTTTGGTCGCAGAATCTTATAATGTCAGGTGTTTGGTAAGTAAACGTATCTCATTTAATTTCAAGATGATCAAAATCTGAAATAGGGTAGCTATGGATAAATAGTAGGTGCAAGGAACAAACATGGTTTTCTTTCCATTGAAGTAGTTGAAATATCTCTGTTCTCCCAAGACCTCTCCATATCTGTTCGCCACTCATAAATAGACACAACCTTCTGAACATCATTAGGAACAAACACATATGAACAAAAGTAGCAAACACACGAAGGGAAGGAGACAAATGATCTTAGGAGATACACTGAGCAATTGGATGAGAGGTACAAGTATATTTTCCCTTACAAATAGCAACGGGGGAGAGGTCGGAGATGTCTGGAGAGTAGCAAGACACGAGGTAGCTGGATCTCGTGATGCATGAGGAGACGAGGCGGTGGGCTGTTGTGGAGCCGGTGGAACTTTGGGCCGGCGAACATACGCTTGCAAGGGCTTCCCTCGTACGGGTGGTGGTGATGGGGTCAAAGTGAGTAGCTAATGGGATTGATCCACAATGGAGGTACCCAGAAAAAATTGTAACTCTTCATTGGAACATCGATGTCCCTTACGAGTGTGAGAGTAAACAAGGAACACAGACTTAATAGATCGGTGATCAAATTTATCTTGGCCAGGGTCAAGGCATGAACATAACACGTGCGCCCAAAGACCCGAAGGGCTAAGGAATAGGGGAGACGATGGGGAAATAACACAACATGAGGAACTTGACCCCCGAGGATAGTAGAGGGCATACGGTTCACAAGATAACAAGCGGTAAGGACTGCATCACCCCTAAAGATTTAGGGACTTCCATGTCAAACAAAAGAGCTCGAGTGACCTGTAACAAATGACGCAACTTGCGTTTGGCAACTCTATTTTGTTGAGTGCGAGTGCAAGATTGATGAACAAACCCATGGTCATTAGAAACAGTGGATAAAACATAATGAAAATATTCACGAGCATTATCAGAACGAAAAACACGAATAGGCACATCAAACTGGATTTTTATTTTCATATAAAATGATCTAAAAATGGAATATTAGTCTAATCTCTTGTTCGTAAGATAAATATCCATCGTGCGAGAGTAATCATCAACAAAACAACCAAATATAGGACCCCAAATATCATAATGAAATAGATGGAAAGGAGTAGACACACGAGTCTCTATTCTAGGGAGAAAAGATACGCGATGATGTTTACTAAACTCACAGACTTCACACGGGAGCAATTTTGGAGGTTTGAATGACCAAGGTAACAATGGTTTTGGTAAGGTTTAACAGGAGACTAAAATGCTACTGAACTAGGAAGCTTTGTGATCACTAAAGGTGTAAAGTCCACCTCGTTCAGCCCCGACACCAATCTTTCCCCTCGTTTTGAGATCCTGAAAACACAACATTCGGGAAACAATGTGATGGAACAATTAAATCATTTGTTAAGCCTACTTATAGACATAGGATTCAAAGAGAAGAGAAACAAGGAGAACACAATTTAAAAAAAAGGACCAACTTAGAGAAATGGAACGCAAACCAGTAATAGTAGTGGTAGACCCATTAGCCAAGGTGACGCATAAAGGCTTCTCAAGGGACTAACAATCTGAGAACACTGTAAATGGCCCAATCTTATGGTTGAAGGCAACATAATCAACGGCCCAAGGATTATTTATAGCAAGACAAGCAAGAGGGGGGCTGTTCAGAGCAAACGTAGCAGAACAAGACAGAGGTGTTTGTGTGGAACTAGGCAATGGTACTCATTCTTGAGAATAGTAACAACATGGGAGGCAGAACTAGAAGAGCTAGGCAAGTGATGTTCATCATCCTCAGAAATAGTAACCTGATGGGTAGAAACGCGGGTATGAGGATTCCTAGAGTATAGGCACATGGCAACCACTTCCACCTCCTCTTGATGCACAATCACCGCGGACATAGTCATGATGGAAAGCACGGCCACTGCGGCCAGAATCATATTCTAAGCCACCTCGACTACCTCCCCCTCACTTCTCACCACAACGGCTAAAACCAGGAGAAAAAGTGCCACGAGAGACTATGGTGGCCAACATAGAAGGACAGGTATGAAGATTCCAAGAGTAATCAACATTATGATTTTGAACATTGCAGTAAGTCCAATGTCGAGGTACATGGCGACCACTTCCACCTCCTCTTGATGCACCACCATTGAGGACATAATCACGATCGAAAGTGTTAGATTGTAAAGTTTGTATAATTATTTTTCTTT
>JABCMJ010012990.1:0-11641 GCA_014822125.1 Arbutus unedo | reverse complement strand
ATTTTACGAAATAAACTCCAACAATCTTACCGGAAAACTTGAACGAAACCTGAATTAATTGAACTTGGAATAGAAATTCCTGAAATTTTATTTGCTTGAACAATGAAAACTTATTGAAAAACTAATGCTAGGAAAATTGTGTGTCTACTTTTAAGCCTCCTAGGTCTTTAAATAAGACAAAACCTAGGAGAAAACTTAGGAAGAGGTTTCCTAATTCTAATGGAAAACAAATTCCTTAATTAATTGAATAAAATAAAATATTACACATAAAATTCGGGTGAAAGCCTGACCAGTCACGGCTGAGCTTGAGTACGCGTGACTGGTCACAGGAAGTTACTGAAATTTGGGGTTGATCCGGGTGACTAGTCACGGAATTTGGCTTATTGCGCGTGACTGGTCACACGAACCTACTAACTTCCTTGCTTTTTGGCATGACTGGTCACAGAATCTGGCCAATGTTGCAAAACTGGTCACCTAGGGTTACTGGAAATTTCTCCTTTCTCCTGAATAGTCATGGCTTTGCTTTGCATGTGGTGATTAGGCACACCCTATTATTTTGACCTTCTCCCTCTTTTGACCAATCATGCAAATTCTTCTTTTTCTCTCTTGATTTCTTCAATTCTCTTCGCGTTTCGCCATACCCTCGGCTTCGGTGCTTCTTTCAATCTCACTTTCATCCTTCCTTGTGTGTCGGGAGCTTCCCCGAGCATTTGGATTCTACTAATTCATCGCTAAAACACCTTTTTCTCCATAGAAAATCTGAAATTGGACAAAAACTACCCGAAGTGCATTATTTGATAAAATTGACGTTTAAGTACCGCACGAACAGCTAATAGGAACATGTTGGGCCATTATACAAAATGTATTACGGCCTCAACATATACATATATTGTGCGCATATATTGCCACAACCCAATCTTCTAGGGTATGAAGTAAGTGATGGAACAATGCAAACTAAAACTTAACATAAACATAATTTCAATAGATTGAAATAAATCCCTAATAATTGATAATCAAATATCAAATAACAGCCAATTGATCCTAACTAATTTGAATATAAATTAATTAAAATTGGCCCACAATGTCCGAACAAATAAATAAACAAGGTCTAAAAACCTTCAATTGAATATCTAAACATAAATATTGTCAAAAATATAAATTCTATCTAGTATGCTGAAACATCTTCATAGACGAGGTCTAAGTCCTCGGGTCCACATCATCACCTGTAAATTGTTAATTTATAGAAAAACATAAGTTGGAGCTCGAATAGAAAGTCATATTGAAAATATCGACATATTGAATAAAGCATGCTCGCATCAACAATATAATATGCATAACGACAATATAAACCATCGACTAAACATCCACAACACTATCATGCTTTCATGCGACTCATGCATAATTTCCACAGTCTTGCACTGTGGGCATCCCATATCGAAAACCCTATCGTACAGTCTACAGGCTACCCTGCCATTGGGTAACCTTTAGACCCAGTAGTTTCATGGTCTTTCACTAGAAGAATCACAAAGACTCCAAATTGAGTTCACGAGTTGCTCCAACCATCGGGTCATCTCCTACCCGGTAGTTTCATAGTTTTTCACCAAAGGAATCACAAAGACTCCTATGTCGAGTTTACGAACTATCATACTGAGGGGTCATCACTTACCCGAAGTCCAATGTCCATGCATACTCATATGTATCATTACCAGTCAACACTAGACTCAGGTAGTAAATCTATGTGGAACGTAAGGTAAGAACAGGCCAAATGTATAAAAATCCAAATTCTATTTTTCAATATTGTAAGGACCCATCTTATTTTAGTGTTTAAAAATATTTTACGGTGATTAAAATGGATATCGATATGGGTTAGATGAGATGAATAATGATTTGGACAAGTTTTGATGAAGAGGGGAGGAGTAAATAAAGAGTTATGGGTAACTAGTCAGGTCCTGAGAAGGCCGGTGTGACCAGTCACGTGAAAATATAATTTTTGATTAGTAGGTTGCCGTGATCGGTCAGGCTCATAGACCCTTTTTTTCGTGACTGGTCAAGCGGGTGGCACATTTTTGGTTAGTATGCTGGCGTAACCGATCAGGCTCCCTTGCACTTTTTTAGTGATTGGTCAGGCGGGTAGACACGCAGATTTAAATATGATGAACCAGAAATTTTTATACATAACCTATACACCCCAAATCAGATTTTTCTCTCCTTGTCTCTCTAAGAAACCCATATTTCTCATGTCTCCACCCTTAAACCCTTGATCAAACCTCAATATCTCTTAAATTCCTCCAAGGATCCTTCATTATCCTTTGATCTCAAGCACTTGGAGGTAAATTTTTGCTTAGAGAAGACTTGGTAGAGATCTCCTTCACCATTAAAGCCATGGCTTCACCATTTGAGCTCAAACCTTAGATTTATTTTTCTTGAGGTAGGAATTTTCTTACTTCTCGTACTTGATTATGGCTTATTATTAGTATATTATGCATTCAGCCTTTGTGTTAAGGGCTTGCGTATGCTTGAGTATGTGTTGGGTGTTTTAGCTTGAAAATGTTCACCTTAATTGGTTAGATACTATGTTTGTTATGTGAAAGAGTTGTCGTATGACATCTTTGGTAGAAGTGATGCATCATACCATTTGATACTAATTCACGATTGATACATTGAAGTAATAGAAGTAATTTACAATTCATGTGGTGTGTGAACACATTGGCCGACGTGGTATGCACACTAAACTTCCTTATGGGAATGCTAGGAATGTTGTGAACTAGACTCCCCGAAGGGATTGCTAGGGAAGTGGACTAGATTTTCTTATGGAAATTGCTAGGAATGTTGGGATCTAGACTCCTCGAAGGGATTGCTAGGAAGAAAAGGGACTAGGCTTTCTTATGGAAAAATTAGGAATACTTTGTGAACTAGACTTCCCAAGAGAATTGCTAGGGGAAAGAACGAGGATCCCATGGGAATACTCGGCATGAAACATTGTTAATACAACTCGACAATGTTGTCTGATATAGAAGGGAGTAAATATGTAAAGTGGATGATTGAAAAGTTAGTTCTGATCCATAAATGACTGAGTGAAAGACTGATTATGAATTAATGTGCTTGGTTATGCAAGCTTTGAATTTAAATGTTGTTATTGACATTCCATATCATGATATCTATATTCACGTAAGATTTGTATAGAATTTTTCTATTGGGCTCGTTAACTCAACCCTTATTTATTTTTCAGGTACAGTCCCTGACATTTAGCTCGAATTTGGCATGGAGTGCTTAGATTTTTGCATGACATTTTAAGAGTCGCATCTATGGAGTTATTTGACATCTTTCTATCCATTTTGAAAAAGATGTACCATAACACTAGTTGATTTGAATGTCTTAACTTTAATGTAATATTTTGAATCTGACTTTTATAAGTTTATAAGAACTTGGAACATCTTGATGTATGATAAATAGGGCTTTTGGGTATCTGGTGAGACTTGCGAGGGTTTTTGTTACATTGAATATATATAAATTGTATGTTCAATTGAGGGCGTGACAAATAGGTTACTCGAGTGGATAAAGCTATATAGTCAGGTTCACCCTTAAAAATTTTAAAACGTCATAAATAAGTAGAAGCATTGGGTCCAATGTCAATAGAAACTACACTCTACAAGCTTTCAAATGATATGTAATAGGTTAAAAATAGAATTTGGACAATACATTCGTGTCGGTTAATAGTTGATTATTTTATTTTGAAACACCAGAACTGTTTTGTCAAATTCAATCGAAAAACTGATTTTTCTCGGATAAAAGAAAAATACAAGATATATATTTGTTTGATACATTATGTGTCTAATTTCAAACAAAACAAAACAAAACGGTGTGCAATTCTAATACTCATACTAAAAGTTATGCTTATTTTACCAAAGTGTGTCAATGTAGCTGACACAGGTGCGAATATGTTGCAGCTCGATCATCAATTTTTGTAGCATTATTTACATTGAATTAGGTTTTAACATTTTACCCCAACATAGCAGACACATAAATCAATACTTAGTAAAATTTTCAAAAATTTTAGAATTTTAGAACCATCCTAACGAAAATTTTCAAAATTACATTATCGCCATGTTCTATTTTTTTCAGATTATTATTTTTTGCAAATAACTTCGTTTCTGCAATCTAACTGTCCAAATCATCCCAAAATTCACACAAAATATGCATTACTCGATCACATACCAAAAATAACATGTATATATATGCAACCGAATTAAATATAATCTATGCAATATCTTAGTGTAAATCTACATGAAATCCTACCTTATTTGAATAAAACGCAGCAACCACTTGTATGATAAAAAATCTCTCAAATACTTCGCGTACTAGGTTGATTCCGAGCTCTATGCGAAGCTCTCAATGTCCTCTATAACGTTTTCGCACGAATCCTCCGTCTAGGCACTCGTTCTTCCTCCTCAAACTATTAGGGTTTAGAGATCTATTTAGAAAAAAGTTGCATTCCAATCCATTACGATTAAGCCACAATTAAATATTAAACTCAAAACTACGAATTTTAAAAGTAATAAAAACAAGAGGTGGACTCTTGGATTCTCACATATATGATATATAACACACACACACACACACACACACACACACAAATAAATAACTAAAACCTAATAAATGGCAAAATTAAAATATTACAAAATTTTGGTTGCAAAATTTTGGACCCTTACAGAAAGGGTACTACTGTGGGGGAGGAGGGCTTAGGAATGGGCACCATTATGGAGCCAAAAAACAAACACGTTCACATTAATTATATTCTCTTTGTGCATCACACTTACATCCCTACAACTTACTAATCACACTCAACTATAAATACTTATAAGGATACAAGAAACTAAGATTCATAGGAAGGGGTACATTATTTATCCGATATTGTGGAATGCAAGCCAATAGGTTAAGCACCCCAACTTCATCAACTGCATCTTGGGGAACTAAAAGATTAATCATTAACAAGTCCGATGGGGAAGAAACAAAATCAACATTAGGAAGGGACAACTATAGGGAGAAGCAACACTCAGAAATCTTCTACTTGATGTATGTATCTTGTCATGGAGTTGTTAACCTTTTATGTCTTCTTAACATTTTTTGAGATGAGATACAACAACAATTGAATTTTTGTTAATTTGTTTCGAGAATAAATACAATAATAGTTAAATCTAACTTTTTGAGAATATATAATGCACTGGTTGAATGTTTAACCTTTGAAAATAGATAGTGTACTAAAACTAATAGTCAACATTTTCTGGGAATGTGAACTACTTTATTTTGGGATTAGATACAACACTACTTAAATGTGAATAATTGGTGGTTGAATGTATAACCTTTTGGGAATAGATAGTACAATAGTTGAATGTTTATCCTTTTCTAGTAATGTGAACTAGATTGTGAAATTCTCTGTTTCATACTACATATAGCTTTACTTGAATGTGAACAGTTGCTAGTTGAATGTTTAACCTTGAATTGGAAGGCCACACCAGTTCATGATTATGGGAATATGAATTACATCACTAATATAACAGTTGCATGTTTAGCATAACGCTTCGAATTTCGAATACGTTAATAAAAAGAGAGAAGTAACAAAAATACCATTATTATATTCAAATACAAGTTTGATACAGGAGATAGTCAAAATACACTTCAAAAGAGACTGTTTACATCCTACAAGACTTTAAAAGTAAAGTTAGAGCAGTCTAAACTAGTCTAAATGATCCACGACTCAATCGTGTCTTCTTGGGATAAACGTTATCTTACGGTGTATCTTCTGATCCAGCTCTATCGTTATCAATACGTGGTTATGAAATTCCAGGGGCATGAGAAAGTTGCACCATGAGTTTTGAAACTCAGCAAGTTACCCTATCTTTAAATTTCTTTTTAATGTTTTAGAGCATTATATGATATGCAATGTGTAAACCTATAGAAGAAATCAAGGTTTAGTGATATCATACAATAAAATAAGTGAAAATAATAAGTACAAGATTTAACTGAATTAGTGTAATTGAAATCATAACCATCACAATATATATCAATTCGAAATGTTCTATAAGTACTCGACTCGAATAAAATATTCTAAAGTATGACCACGTCATATAAGTCCATCAATTGTTCCAAGAATAATCTCACCATATATTCCGAATAAGCATTTCTAAATCAATAAAGTCTAGTATGGTGCTCCTGAACGATAACGATCCCGACCACCCGACTAACCGATGCTTCCCAACCACCCTGCTCCCTAACCACACCGTTTTTCGATCGTCATGTTCCCAATCAATATGCTATCTCTACCATTATATCCTGTCGTTACTGTGCTGGAACAATATAAGTTTAAAGTTTACGCTAGAAGGCCGTTTGGATTAAAAGGCACAATAGGACTAGATATAATTTTGGCTCAAGCATAATTTGACTAAATCCATGACACGGCTAAATTATAATACTTGGGTAATACAAAGTTTGGGTCTATCATGCTATTTGGTTAAAGTCAAAACTCGGCTCATGTCGCATCATGGCCATAAGACACATAATATTTTCATGAGGAATATATCTACAATAACTAATCGTATGTCATTATCAGTGTGTTTATGTTCGGATATCTACGGGACACCCTGAGTATTAATACTCGATCATCATCAAAGTAATCAAAGTAATAACCATAATAATTCATGCTTGACTAATATTTAAACTATTAAATAGAAATCACATAGTAATAAGATGGTTGTGTAAATAGATAAAAAATTTAATAGTTAATCATAAAAAATTTATTCTAAAGTAATTTGTATAATTATAATATAAGAGTAACAATATAATTTAAATTAAGTGAGCTTAAGAAATTTTAATAAGATTTACCCAATCTTAATTATTTAACTATAATATGAGGATAGTAATTTACTTAATTAAAATGTGCATATAAATTAATAGAGTTTTACCCAAAATTATGAAATTTCAGTACAAAGATATTAATGTAACTTATTTTAAAGCGTGCTTGTGAATTAAATAAAATTTTAATGCGAGACACGATTTAAAAATATGTTTATAGGGTCGAACCTTAGCCTACAGGTAAAAAAAATAAAACAATAACCTCGTCTAAACCTATAGCCTCAAAAAACTGATTTTCTTCAAAAATCTCATAAAACTAAATTTCATAAAAATAAAAAACTTTATAGCAAAAGTAATAACTTTCAAAAATGACAGACTTTTAAGCAAAATCAAGCATGTTTTAAATGTGAAAAATTTGGACATTATGCTAATAAGTGTTTAACAAAGAAAAGAATTCAAGAATCAGATATTTCTAATGAATTTAAAGAACAGTTTTTTAAGATTTTACTTATTGATCATACTCATGATATAGAAGAAGATGAGCACTTAGATGAATTTGATGATATTACTTCTTCCGATACTGATACCGATTATGAGGGTGATAATTGTTGTGATAAATGTACTTCTCAAAAGGATTATTATCAAGCGTAATTAAATATGAATGGTTTATCTATTAATGTCTTGACAAAAGAAGAAAATGTTATTTTAGATATTATTGATAAAATAGATGATCCAGATAAGAAGAAAATGATTATATTTTCTTATACTAAAATGCATATCAGACCAGATAAACCAAATACGTCTTCAAATAATCTTTCTAATCAGCTCTATGATTTTAAAAACATTATTAGTAGAGTTAATAACTCAATTATTTTTCCTACTAACACCCCTACTTTACAAGATCTCCAAAGAAAAATCAATTCTTTAAAAAAAGAAATAATTTCTTTAAATTCTAGGGCTTCTGATCTCAGAGGAGATATTACATATGATATTAATGATTTTGTCGACCCTCAAGGTCCATCTACCAATGAGAAAAATCCCAAAAATTTCAAAGAAAATAATATTAGTACTAATGAAATACATTTTGGTGATATTCAAAAATTTCCTCCTTTACCCTCAAACATACATCTTATTAACGTCAATATCACATTTCAAATATGGTATGCTTGCATAACTTTAGTAATAAAGAATTTTGTTCTTGATACTATCGTCTTAGTAGATTCAGGTGTTGATTTTACTGTATCAATAAATGACTTATTCCTACAAAATATTTCGAAAAAACAAAACAGTTTTTAAAAACTACTGATGGTACTCAAATGCAGATTAAGTATAAGATACATCATGCTCAGATTTGTAATTCTGGAATATGTATAGATACTGAATTTATTCTCATTAAAAATTTCAAGCACGTAGTTATATTAGGTACTCCCTTTGTAACTATGATAACTCTTTTCTTCACAAGAAGGTTTTGATATTATAATTTTAGGACACAATATTTTATTCGAATTTATTTACCCCCTAAGGATTATGAGATTAATATTTTAAAAAATAATTTACTTTATAAACAAAACCAAATCTGTTTTTTACAAAAAGAATTTTCTTATGAAAGAATTGAAGAACAACTTATTTCTCCCAATATCAAACAAAAAATTACTCAAATTCAAAACTTATTTGAGAAAAATATTTTTGCTGAAATTTTTAATTTTTTTTGGCATCGTAAACAATGCATAGTTTCTTCACTATATGAAAAAGGTTTTAATAAAAAATTAATTCCTATAAAGACTAGACCTTCACAAACGGATTTTCAAAATCTTGAATATTGTAAAAAGAAAATTGAGGATTTATTACAAGAAAGACTTATTAGACCAAGAAAAATCACCATGGTCATGTGCTGCTTTTTATGTTAATAAAAATGCAGAATTGGAAAGAGGAACACCTAGACTAGTAATCAACTATAAACCTCTTAATACAATTTTATAATGGATTAGGTATCCCACACCAAATAAAAAAGATCTTTTAAATAGATTATATAATGCAAAGATATTTTTAAAATTCGATATGAAATCAGGATTTTGGTAAATACAAATAGATGAAAATGATAGATATAAAACTACTTTTACAGTTACCTTTGGACGTTATGAATGGAATGTTATGCATTTTGGGTTAAAAAACGCCCCTATAATGAATGATATATTTAATTCATATTTTTCATTTTCTGTTGTTTATATAGATGATGTTCTTATCTATTCTAACTCTATTGATCAATACATAAAACATTTGTATAAATTCTACCATGTTATCAAACAACATGAATTAGTTGTTAGTGCAAGAAAGATGAAAATATTTCAGACTTCCATTAGGTTTCTTGGTAATAATACTCCTCAATGTACTATTATTCCTATTGATAGATCTATTGAGTTTTCTAACAAATTTTCTGACGAAATAAAAGATAAAACTCAGCTACAACGATTTTTAGGAAATTTAAATTATTTTTCTGAATTTTACAAAGACTTAGCCAAAGATACAAAAATTTTATACACTCATTTACAAAGAACCCTCTAGCATAGTCGGATGCTCAAACTCGAGTAGTTCAAAAAATCAAACTGCATTCTAAGTATCTTCCATATCTTTGCTTGCCAATTCCATCCGTATTCAATATTGTTGAGACAGATACCTCTAATTTCGGATATGGAGGAATATTGAAACAACAAATATCTATCAAAGAACAATTAGTTCGATTTACTTCTGGTGTTTGGAAACCTGCACAAATAAATGATTCAACTATTAAAAAAGAAATTTTATCCATTGTCTTGTATCACCAAATTTGAAGATATTTTAGAAAAAGTTTTTACCTAGAGTAGATTGCAAAGATGCAAAAGATATTTTAGAAAAAGATGTCAAAAATATTACTTCTAAACAAATATTTGCCCGATGGCAAACTATACTGTCTTCTTCTGATTTTGATATTGAATACGTCAAAGGTGATTCTAATTCTCTCATTGATTTTTTAACTCGAGAATTTTTGCAGGGAGCACAATGAGGCCCTCCTTGAAGCCTTCATCCAGTACATCCAATAACCAAACATCACCAAACACCCCCCAAAAATCCAATCTTCATACCCCATGGACCAATTGATTTCAATCTCTTAGAGAATTTCCTTTACCAACCAAACTTACATCACCCAGCCTAAAACCATCCCCATAAAATCCTCATGAAATTCAATTCTTTGTTAGTCCTATCAAAGAACATGAAATTAATAATGATTTTCTAGAGCAAATTGCTCAATTACTCCAAACTGACATTATCCTCAATTCTCGACTAACAATTCAAGACAACTTTATGAGCATATTCTTACTTTTACTGCATCGGCAAGGATTGAGCATAAAAAAGAACCTATTTTTGGTAATATCTATTATTCAAAGATGAAAATCTTTTATATCATTTCTAAGGAAGATTGGAATCAAGAATTATATAAATCGAAACCTTGTGGACCAGCTATGCATCCTAATCACTTTAATTACTTCGATTATATCAAAGTTTGGACTCATGTCTTTCATATCCAGAATTGTCAATATCGACACTCATGGTTTATATATTTTTCCTCAAACTTTAACAAAAACATGTTCATCCCCAATTGGTTAAAATTACGATTCACCGAATTCGAACCGGATATCAAAATACTTCCTGATCATTTATTTAAGACTTACTTCCTATGAGATGAATTTTCCAACCCTCAAGAACCAAAGTTTCTTCAATTCCTTATGGAATTTAATATTTCTTGGATTATATTTTGAAAATATTCCATATCCCCCATCAACCATATACCTTATTTATGTCGCCGCTATGCTTCTAAATGGTGGATTAAGTTTGACATACCAGAAGACTACTTTCCCTTATAATACAAAAATTAATTGAAATCGTTCAAAAAGGAAGACAGGAAGGCATTCATGGCTCCCCAAAATCAATGAGCACCAGAGGACATTCTTCAGCTTCAATTGCTATGGACTATGATGCTATCAAAGCATCATCAAAAGAAAAATTTCCATTAGCTTCAAAGGCTGAAATAAGAAATTTAGTTATTGCTGAGATATCTAACAAATTAACCCATGATTTAAGCGATGATTTGTCAGATGGCACTCCTAAATCACCCACCTCTCCATCAACTCCCCCAGAATTCAAAAATGAGGACGATTGCTTTGGAATTGCAGAACTCTAAAGACGTCACCCATGATGAAGCCCTAGTTATGATCGTTACCCATGACGCATACTTTCAAAAAAAGGACAAAGAGGATATGGACTGGACGCCAGTTAGAAAGCATTTCTTTTATTTAAAGAAACATTTTCCGTACCAATAATTTTATCTTTTGTACTAACGCCATTTGGCTGTTATGTAAATTAATTTCATGAGAGTTTGTTTTTTATTTGGGTTTCATTTGGTTGGACTTATAGTCCTATATAAGGCCATATGTTTGTAGTTTGTAGGCAGAGTGGTTCTAAGTTTGAAGTAATATATTAAGAGTTTGAGTGTTGAAGCATCAAGTATCTCTTCATTTTTTCTCCAGTTTCCTTCTCTGTAAGATCTTCATTGCTTTCATATTTCATATTAGTTTCCATATTTGATTTCATATCTACTTTGCATATCTGCTTAGTATTATTACTTGGGAATCCCTATTTTGTCACGCCCCAATTTTCATAAAACATAAATAAAGAGAACCGGAACCTTAAGTACATTAAAAGAAAAGGTTTCCATAATTAAAGTACATCACTATTCCCTTTGACTATCAAAAAATAT
>JABCMJ010012989.1:0-21877 GCA_014822125.1 Arbutus unedo | reverse complement strand
CTTATACCTTGACTAAATTATCCTTGCATAGATTTAATTTTGACATATGAATGGATAATGTTATAAGTTCATTTAAATAAAAAAAAAAGTGCATATGGCAAATAAATGAGAGTGTCTCTTGTATTGCATTTATTAAATTTTCACTAAAATCGTTAGAAAAAAGAGAGTTTTTTTAATCATAATAAAGCTTTCACGGAAACTAATTAGCAAAATAGGATATTTTTCAAATAATTTGTAAGAATAGGGCAAGATGCAATTTTCATTTGCATTTTATGATGACATGGTATTGCCATTCCGGCATGGAACTTGGATGTCGTTATACGCAAATATGAATTGCGTATTATATGTAATAAGCATTTGGAATTTGCGTTTTGTTGTAATATAATAAGCTTTTGGAATTTGAGTAATATAATAAGCTTTTGGAATTTGAGTTTTATGTTGGCTTAGCTCTAACGTTTTTCTACAAGTTAAAGTGAATTTTCACTTTCACTTTGTGTGCGAATCTCATTTGCATATTGAGGTCAGTAAAATATTTGTTACACTTTCGTTTTACAGTACTCCATCGTCTTTCTCTCTTTTCTTCTCTCGAAGCTTCAAATTAGGCGATCCGACGACCACCGTTTTTAAATCTCTTAAGTTTAAGTTTGCTAAGTTTTTATATATACAATGGTAATTATTCAAGAGACTAAGTCTTTTTAAACCAATTGTGTACTAACTATTATTACCCTTGGATTGACTCAAATCCAAGGGCTTAGATTAACATCTCCAAAAATTATATTTTCAATGTCCATCCAAATGTCAAACTTTTACTATCCCTTTCTTTCTTGATAATTGAATTCTTAGATCGCTGAGCACTCACTCTACATCACTGTCGCCGACCACTCGTTCTACGCTACTGTCGTTGACCACTTGCATTGAAAATTCATCAAAAATGTTTCCTTTACATGTGGAAGATATGTTTTGACATTTTTTTATACTTGACGAATGAAAGATGGAAGTCTAACTTGAAAATTTTCCCTTCTCTTTTTTAGTTTAAGAGATTATGGAGACAAATAGGAGCTCACTTCTGAACAGTTCGAAGACTCTGTGATCAAGATTCTCTTAGAAGAAGACAATAAGGTTAAAGGAGTAATGGCAAGGTGCATCAATGACTTGGACGGTTTGATAATTAGTCAATTTCACTCTATTAAAATTGTGACATTACTCGAAGTAATTTATTTGAAGTATAAAAATTCTCTAAGATTTCACCTAACGTATAAAAATTGTCCCAAATATTTCACCTATTGTATAAAATCGTACCAAACATTTTATCCTAATAAAAAAAACAAGTTTTTTAATATGCAGATTGTGCAAAAATTATATTATATATGAATAAAAATTAATTGACAAATAATATTGTACGTGTCTATAATTAAAAAAATATTTTAATTTTTTTCTAAACGAATAATATTTTCTTATATTTTTTCTTATAAATAAGAAAAGTCGTTGTGTATTGTATTAAGTTAATATATTGGTAAGACTTGTATTTATCTTTTAATAGAAGAAAATTTGTCGTGTGATTTTAATGAAATTTTTTACTCCATTGTCTATGATTTCTGAATCCGCCCATATTTATAAACACCATAATGTATAAAATATATACACACTATACTATTATAGATATGTATAGCAATAGGTATACATATTACATACGTATACACAACGTATATACGAACCAAACCCTATGCTATCTAAATAAACAAACAAAATAAAAAATATGTACTCGGTAAATGTGAGGAATGTGACTGGAGGTGCGTAGGAGATAGATCCCTTGAAAAAATAGTGAATGTCGGATCACCTGATTCGAAGATTTGAGAGAAAAAGAGACAGATACAATGGAGTGCTGTAAAATAAAAGTGTAACAAATATTTTACTGATTTCAACACACAAATGAGATTTGCGCACAAAACAAAAGTAAAAGGTCACTTTAACTTGTAAAAAAAGTCAAACCCAAGCCAACATAAAATACAAATCCTAAATGCTTATTACATGCAATACACAATCCATATTTGCGTAAAACGACATGCAAGTTCCACGCTGGAATAATAATGCCATGTCATCATAAAATGCAAATAAAAATTACGTCTTATTCTATTTTTATAGATTGTTTAAGAAGTGTTCTATTTCGCTAATTAGTTTTCGTAAAATTTTTATTATTATAAGAAATTCGAAGAGAGGGAGATTTACAAAAAGAAAATACTTTTGGGGCAGAGTGTGATTTACACAGACGGTCGAATATCTACCCATTGCATAGAGACTAGAGTAATTATTCAGTGTCCCTGGCTTACCACGTGGCCGTGCCTCAAAGTTCTTCCAGCCAGAAACTGGTGATGGAAAGGAAATTAGTGACAAGACGTGAGGTTCCAATAGCACTGAATAATATTTCCTATACGTGTGCAGATGGTACGAAATTTGGCAGGCGCCGCTGATCAGCGCCGTACAAGAGGGTAGGGCTTACGTATGCCTGATATGCCGTGTGTGAGTGTGGTCACATGACAGCCCCCTGCTACACGTCAAATCAGGCGGCGGCTCCTCCTCCTCTTCCTCTTCTTCTTCCTCCTCATCCTCATTCTGCCATCTGTCTTTTGTCCCCACATCATGCGGGCCCCACACACCCACTTTCTCCATTTGTTTTTCTGGATCTTCCGCTGGATATGAGTAGTGGGGAGACTTTTGTTGGTAATGCACAGTTATTTGTGTTGTGTGTCAAAATGATATTATTTTAATATATAAAATATTAATAAAAAATTATTCGATTAATATTTAATTATTCAGAAAATATTTTATACGTTAAAATAATATTATTTTTATACAAATTATGTCTTATTATACGTAATGCACTAAAAATTTAAACACGCACACAACGATTTTCATCCCCTCAGTCGTTAATGGCCAATAATCCTAATTTATTCTTACGTTGATTCACGCCATTTTGAATTCATAAAATCTATCTATCTCTTGGTTTCAGCACACCAAATTATACATCTTGGGTATGTTAGACCAAAAAATTTAGTTTGATTGTCAATGTTTTCTATAAATTTTAATTTTTTTTTCTAAATTTGCATCATGTTTTTGACATTAATTATGAACAGATGAGAAATTAACAAATTAAATGATCTTTTTGGCTCTGTCCCGACATTCTGCTTGGCTCCTCTAAAGAAGCCCTTATAGGCTAGAACAATGCTCACATCGGAAGGGTGGGCCCCTCCTTTGTAAGGATAAGGAGCGCAAAACGGGTAAGGCGAAGGCTAGCGAAGGAAGACTCCTGGTAAAATTGTACCATTTCGTGCCCCAATGAAAAGCGATAGAGCCCCTATTCGGATGGCTAATGATCTCGAAACAGATGGATCAGATAACCTATCACCAACTTGATTGCAACGAACCCTGAAGCCAGGAAATGGATATGAGACGTTTAAGAGTATGACAGAGAGGGCAGAATGAGGTACGACCTAAGCTTTCTAAGAATAACTTTTTTTTTCCTGAATTCTCTAAGATTACCCAATCACTAACTTAGGCATCAGAGGGGTGTTGGCTGGCATCACACCGTTGTCCTTAGTCTTCTTGCAGGTCATTGTCAGGGAGAGATCATTGAAGGTGTTATTAGTTCGCATTGTCTGAGAGAAACGACGATCATTGTGACATCCTGAAAAGAAAAAAATTTATTTTTTCACTGATAATCCTTCGACGGTCTGTACTCAGTTGATAGCCAATCAGAACAGTGATGTGCAAAATGGAGAGGCAGGCCCTCCCATGGTTAACCAGGAAGGCGACTGGCCGCAGGAGGAGTAGAGCGAGATCTTTGGACTGAACTAGGAGCAATTCTGAAATCTTCAAGATTAGGTTAGGACGATGGCACAGAGGATGCAATAGGACATCCAACAGAATGCATCTCTTCTTTAGCGTTACCCTGGGGGTCCCCTACCCATCCCACTGTGAACCCATGGGGGCAAAACTAGGCTGAAAGTCAAGCAGATAGTCGGGTACATGGAAAGTATTGCAAGATCATTCACACCTGAGATGCTAGGATCTACCTAGAAACAATCAAATACGGGAACTGAAGGCACAAGTGAATTTGTTGACTACGAAGATAAAGAGCAAGGCACCTACTACGGTGGATGGACTGGTTCAGAGGATAGATCTTTCGTTCACGACAGAGGTCATGGCCGCATCCTTGCCCATAAAGTTCTACATGTCGCAGATGGAGAGCTTCAACGAGAACAGAGACCCCATGGATCATTTGAAAACTTACAAGTCTCTCGTGCATCTTTAAGCAATTATAGACAAGATCATGTGATTGGCCTTCTCGGTCACCCTTAAAGTATTTTCCCGTACATGGTTCAACAAGTTAAAACTGAGCACGATTAGGACCTTTAATCAGCTGAGCAAGGAGTTTGTGAGTTATTTTATTATTGGATGGTGGTACAGGAAGTCGACGATGTACCTGTCTAGTATCAAATAGAGCAAAGGAGAGACCTTGAGGGAATATACCATGAGGTTCAATTATGAGTCCATGTAGGTGGAAAACATAGATGACAAATGTGGCTATGGTTGCCTACATAGTTGGACCGTGGCCTCGACAATTGCTTTTTTAGCTTTCACAGGAGCCTCCTCAAAATATGGCAGAGTTCATGTTGATGGTGCAGAAGCACATGCATGCTAAGAATACAGTAAAAGCCAAAAGGAACATGGACGGCCTAAGCTAGTGGCCAAGTGAGTAACAAAAGCCAAAGATGACAAGGTGGCTATGGTTGCCTACATAGCCTGACTGTGGCCTCGACAATTGCTTTTTCAGCTTTCACTGGAGCCTCCTCAAAATATGGCAAAGTTGATGTTGAGGGTGTAGAAGCACATGCATGCTAAGAATACAGTAAAAGCCAGAAGGAACATAGATGCCCTAAGCTGATGACCAAGCAAGTAACAGACTTGGAAAATGATGCCGAGAGTTGGAGCCACAAACAAATAACCAAGAAGAGAAGAGGATTGTGGATAGAAGCCCTGTCAAGAGAGAGATGGTGCCAGTTAAGCGAGTAATCTAGTACACATGTCTAATTGCAATGGATGAGTGAATACTGAGGGAGTTGAGGAACGACCGAGACCTAAAGTGGCCTGGAAGCTACGGGGACCCCCCAGAACAACGGTCTAGGGAGAAGTATTGTCATTTCACAGGGACCATGGCCAGAACACTAACGATTACTTGGACCTAAAGCAACAAATAGAAGGCCTCGCCAAGAGAGGTAGGTTTCAACAGTTTGTAGTTAATCAACCATAGAGACAACAGAGAGAGGATCCAGACATAGATAGGGTTAATCGAGATCGAGAAGAAAGGAACCAAGGGGAAGAGCATCCCGGGGGCCCTAGTAATGCCCCAATCGGTGAGATCAGAACGATATCTAGAGGGTTGGCAGGCAGAGGAGATTTGAACTCAGCATGAAAAGTGCATGTGAGGAAAATCTAGCTGGGAGAGGAGATGGAAGTGTATTGCATAGGGAACCACGCGAAAGTGCCCCTGAAGGAAGAACAACCAATAACTTCTCGAAGGAAGATGCCAAAAAGGTTCATCAACCGCACGATGACCAATTGGTGGTCGCCAGTCGCCACAATATTGGCTAATTATACTTGGTGGAAACCAAAAGTTTTCTGGACATTTTGTTTTTGCATGCCTATGATCCGCTCAAATTGGGGAAAGATAGGCTTCTGCCTGTAGATCCCCACTCGTGGAATTTTGTGGAGATCACGTGCACCCTCCCCCATATCACCATCCCCTTAACACTACCATGATATCGGATCTCGGTTGAGATTTTATGGAGTACATGTGTCTACGATATTAGACCGAGGCCCAAGATTTACTTTGGCTTTTTGGCAAAGCTTACAGAAAGTGTTGGGCACAGATCTTTGTCCTGACACTGCCTTCCACCCTAAAACCATTTAGACAATAAAGGACATGCTCAGAGCTTGCGTGTTAGATTTTTGAAGACGATGGGAGAGACACTTGTCGCTTGTAGAATTCATGTACAACAATAGTTAGCAGACGACTATCGAGATGGTACCGTATTCTACGAACGACCATGTCAATCACCTATTTATTGAACCAAAATTCGAAAGACAAGTCTATTAGGATCAGATATTGTGCATGAGACTATAGAAAAAGTCAAAAGTTATTCGATATTGAATACGAACAACATAGAGCCGAAAAAAGAGTCACGCTATCAGGAGGACTAGACCTTTGACTTCCAACGTCAAAATCACGTTTTCTTGAAAATCTCACCTCGCTGTGGGATTCTCAGATTTGGAAAGAAGGGAAAACTATCACTACGCTACATCAAACCGTTCAGGATATTGTAACATACCAAAAAAGTTGCCTGTTGTTTAGCACTTTCACTTGAAATTGAGAGTGTGCACAACGTGTTCCATGTGTCCATGCTTCGAAAATACATGACACATCCGATACACATTCTCAACTAGAAAGAAGTCACCACTGATGGAGACACAACATATAAAGAATAATTTGTACGCGTCATCAATCATAGAGAGAAGACCCTACGTGGGAAGATCATCCGACTTGTTCGGGGATTATGAAGGCTCAACTTATCCATATTGGCGTTTTCTCATGCCCTAATCGCTATGTTTAACTAATATTGCACGGAGTCTTACATTTGTCCCTTTAAAGGGGTTTCAAGCTTTAAATGCGCGTCCGAATGCTCCATGAAACCCCAAGACCCGGAGACAAGTGCTAAAGTTGATAAAGGCCAAAAAAAAAGTGAACGAAAGTTCGGGAATGAACGATTGAAGGCTGGAATAGAAGAAGGTTCAAAGAAGGCCGAATTGAGAAAGCTGGCTTTTCTACGGGTAGAACTGACTTCTCTATTGGTAGAGAAAATGTGTCTACCGATAAAGAGAGGTCTGACGAGTAATAAATGTAGATTTGGCATTTTGTATTGTATCACCTTTTGGTTCTTATCTTCTCTCGATTTTTACTTTGTAATAGGTCATCATAGGATGTTTTTAGCTTTGTTTCCCAGTTTTGACTTACACTTGTATACATTTTAAGGGGAAACAAGTGTATGTATCATAATATAGTTTCAAGTAGTTTTTGAGTTTTTCAGAGTTTCTTTCTCTAATTCTTCAAGTTCTTCATTTTCTACTACATTTTTCTCTTGTTAAGTTGTAATAATTGGAATATGAAGTAAGTATTATAAAGGAAAATTTCAATTTCTTTACTTGTTCTTATTTTTTCCCTATATTTTTAGTTTCTAGCAAGTCGCTAGATTTTGACTGTTAATCTTGTTTATTTGACGTTTTACAGATTTTTAAGAATTTATTAGCAAACAAAGTTTATTTTCTTCCATTACTAGTCAATTCCTTTTCATTTTCATAATTTCTCTTACAAGCATGAGTAGCTAAATCACTTTAGACTAGGTCTAAGCATGAAGGTTGTCTAAACACCAAAGTTAGTCAATATCTTCTCAAGTGTTCTTCAAGTTTGTTAATGGATCTATTTAAGGTCTTCCTTTCTGAAACAAAAAGAAAATGTTAAACTCTTACTTAGTTATCACCATTAAAGTTTTGGTATATCTAATACTTGAGTTAGGAAAGATAAAATCCAAAACATGATACAACATAAAATGTCAAAAATTTGCATTTATTGGTTCTCAGATGTCTCTCTATCGGTAGACAGATTCCTCAAATGGTAGAGAAGTTAGCTGTCTCATTTCGCAAAATGATCACTATCATTAGAGAGATTCTTCTATAGGTAGAGAAGTTAATTGTCTCAATTTAGCCTTCATTGAACCTTCTTCCATTCCGGTCTTCAATCTTGCATTTCAAGTTTTCATTCACTTTCTTTTGGCCTTTATCAACTTTGGCACTTGTCTTTGAGCCTCGGGGTTGCACGGAGCATTTAGATGCGTATTTAACTCCGAAAAACATGAAAGCTTCTACGCAATATCGGTTAAACATAGGGATTAACGCATGAGAGAACACCAACATGGACACATTGAGCCTCATAGATATGCAATAACATGGGCTTAATAGTCACCACAACATCAAAGAATCTACTTGAAAAAGAGAAGAAGTCATACAAGCTAATCACCTGCAACTTTTTGATCACAACACTTTTTACAATTTTGAGAATGAAATTATTTAAGGAGAATAGATTGTAAGAACCCGACTTAGTAAATCCATAATAAATAAATTCTGCACATTTGGCTATTCCAAACTTTTCCCGTGCAATTAAACTCTATAATACATGTAGACACACACACACACACACACATGTGTGTATATATATATATATATATATATATATATATATATATATATGTATGTATGTATGTATGTATGTATGTATGTATATCATGTGATATACTCGTTATATACACACACACACATAAGAATAGGTGTTTAGAACTTAAACTTTCACACAAATACATATAAATATATATAGCCATCTCTCTCTCTCTCTCTCTCTCTCGGATACCCTACCTTATCACCTTCCACCCTTATCTCCAACTCCATCAATCCATTATCTTTCACTTCCGTTGCACCATCATCACCTTATTCCCCACCAAAACACCACCTACAACCACCTTATTCCCTTGCGAAAACCTCCCATCCATGGTTCTTTCACACTTTGTCATTGGATTTCCCCGAAAGCCTCCTAACCCTCCATCGTGTTTCCCATTTCTCTATAAATAGAGTCCTTTTCTCCAGCCATTCTTGTCACGCCCTTGTTTTTCAACATATTATTATTACAGTTTATCATAAACAAAATCTCATTACGCTTAACAATCAACCCAATATCCCAAATCATTTTATGATACACCATACCATCAAAAGTCACGTTTAAGTATATTACATCAAATTCGACAAATTCCTAGCCCATTATATATATCAAAATAGATTATCAAAGTTAAACATTTCAATTTTTTTTCAAACACATAAAAATGCTCGATAACAAATTAGTTTACATTTCTATCTCCTACCAAGTCTTCAAAATATACATTCTACCATGCATCACTCGTGCTTCATGCACAGCATCTGAAACAACACCTGTAAAATAATAGGGTGAGCTATATAGTTCAATAGAAATGTTTATACTATGTGACTATGATCTGAAATGACATATGATATGATCAACAAATAATAAACAAGTATAAGCTTATACGAATCATAAGATAGGTATAAATGATACATTCAATCATTTTACAACACTGCTCCGTTGTTCAATCAGTCATTTCTCAATACCAATTCTTTCTCTATTAACCGTTTCACAATACCCAGTCATTATCCATTGACTGTAACATTGTACTAGTACATTAGCCATAACACAACTCATGAATTCGCAAGAGCGGGTCCCATCTACTGTCAATCAAACCTTCATATCCTTACGTACGCACATATAATTATCCCTCATGTTTCACGTCTCATAAGTATACTTACGTCCTTCATCAAGCATCAAATCATCATATATCAATTTAACAAAGTCACCCAAAAATCTCAGAATTTGTCCAAATTCTCAATAATCTACGACATTGACTTTGTATCTAACAAACCATTTGATCGATACCCAATTCACACAAGTCATTTCATTTTTGTCATCTTGGTTTATTCGTAATCGCTATCATCTTACCCGATGGTAGCTAACCATAACATCATCATTCCTGACACTTTTCCAGAGGAGATAGTACACCACTCATTTCCTAACACGCTCTACGGGAGGCTATCAATATCATTCATTTTCACACTTTATCCACCCATAAATGTATGTCCACTTCAAACATAAGACCCCAAAATATCATACAAGTAAGATCACAAGGGAAAAGTAAAGATCAACTAAGGACAACATTAAATAGCTTTACAATAATTATTCATAATCCCTCAGTTTATTTAATTCATACCACGACTCACGTTGTTGTATCTGGCTTTCTCTCGAATGGAATCAATCTACGTCATTCCTAGTACACACATGAAGGGACCTAGTACACTCCTAGCATACCTTGAGAAACCTAGTATATTTGCATGTCCCATTCCTAACACTCCTGAGAGGGCGTCTAATTTACATCACTCCTAGCATACCCGAAGGAGTCTAGTTCAATACTCACGTATATCATGTGTCTCATAAGGATCATCTCATATCGCATCGGTGTCTACACATGTCATGTATCACATTACTATTTCTTAATTTTACTTAAATCATATAGACCACAGGTTCCCTGAGTCTCCTTATACATAATCTATCATTCTCATAACTCATAATTTACATTCGTCATTTTCATTCAACAATATATCAAAATGAAAATCTATGTTCCATCATGATGCATTATACAATCTTCATTCACAATATACGATAGAGTTCTACACAATCTCAATAGTCAATGAAAAGTTAACAATTAAGCCACAAAGCAACAAATACTTTAGTGTGTACAGCAAACAAACAATGGAGGCAGGTAAATAACCCTACGTCAACGTGTCATTTACCAATTACTACATGTCAACTCAACGCCAATGCATCTCAATGTATCTCATGATCATTACCATTCATCATAATGGCATATCTAACTTGTATTAATCTTAATCATCATGTGAAAACATTACTTGATAATTTAACAGTTCTCATGATCAGTTCTTGGTCCACATTTCACGTCTCATGTCCATCTTCACTCCTAACCGTCACTCAATAGTGGCTAGATGAGTCATATCATTTACTAGCACGATTCCCTAAGGAAACTAGAATATTTCTCATATGTTTCATTCAATTTTTATAATTTTCACCAGCACCACACCCGAAGGTGACCAAATTAAATATATTATTTTACTAGCACGATAAACTAGATATATCATCATTTTGCATGATCCATTCAAATTGATTTGCCAACGATGGCACTTCACCCGAAGATGGCCAAACAAGATCTGTCATCATACTAGCACGATTCCCTCGGAAAACTAGCCAAAGTTCATAATTAGCGCCACTCCCTTAAGGAGGCTATCATTGGTTCATAGAACTAGCACCACTTTCCTAAGGAGGCTAGCATCAGTTCATGCGTCAATTTCTTCATTCTTTACTAACACATCTCCTCACAGAGGTTAGACCATTTTCATATCGATATAACTAGCACATCTCCACAAGAAGGCTAGACTACTATGCATTATGTCGAATGCATAAGAAATCATAATTTCACCATACGTATATTTCACAACTTCAACACCACAACTTTTCAACTACCACCCATCATTTCTGAAGTCTATATGTAACAGACATAGTCTCACTCATCACGTCACGAACAGTATTTACTCAATCAACTACTTGATCAACAACAAGGGAAAAAATTCACAATCTATCCAAAAAGGTCAAAACTCCAAATAATGACAAAAATCGAAGAAATGGGTGAAAACAAGTCATATATTCAAGGATCAAAGAGTAAACATTCCTACCTCAAGTGATTGCTTCAAAGCTTGAGCTGCAAAAACTCGAGCTCCAATAGTAGTGAGAAACTCTAAAAAAATTCTTCCAAGCGAAATAAGTGTTTCCAAGTTTAAGAGATCCACAAATCTTGAGATATTAATGATGGATCTTGAAAGAATTTGATAGATTTGAAATTAGATCAAATATTTGAAGTTGGGATTTTTGTGAGGAAGAAAACTCCTTAGAGAGAGAAAGAGAGAGGAAGTACTTTGAAAATAAATCTCACAAAAAAAAAAAAATTTGATATGGCCCTTTTTTAAAAAGAATTCGCACATAACAGATCTTGACTGGAACACCTGACCAGAATGTCCAAAACCTGACCGGTCAGATTTTGCTTCTACCTTAAGCTTTCAAAAATTTCATGTTTACATTTCAAACCAAACCGGAAGGTCCAAAACCTGACTGGTTTTGCTTCTGACCAAATTTTTTCAAAAATCTGACTGGATGATAATAGAACCTGACCCGATGGTTCTAAGACCTGACCTGATGGTTCTCCATCTCTCCTTCACTTCCTACTTCACCTCGTCCATATCTAATCATCCAATTTATGTAATACTTTTCAATACAAAGTAATTTAACAACATTCCAGATATTAAATTGAAAACAAAATTTTTTTCGGGCCCTTACAATTCTCACACCAAAATCTACTGAAAGAAGGCAAAAAAGGAATGGGGAAGGACAAATAAGAAAGAAGAATGAGTGCCGAGCTGAAACTCCTCCGAAACCCACCCCCGTGACAATACCCACACGAAACTTTGCCAAAGCTTCAAATCAAGAGTAAGTCCCTGTTATCCTTTCCAAAACATTCACTTTGACGCAAATACGAGAAAAATCATGCATCCATGAGAGATAAAATCCAATTACAAAGCATGCAATGTCCGGATGTAGGCTCGGTCACCAGGCCAAAAGACCAGCTAGTCGTCCGGTTAAGCAACCGGCTAGCCAACCGATCAGTTTATTTGACCATTAATTGATCTAGGTTCTTTTCCCAAATTACATTCTAATGCCTCCTCTTTAGACAACTCACATAGTAACCCTAGTATTTTACTAAGCCGCACATTTGACCTCAAAATAGAACGAATTACTATTTTACTTATATTTGATAAATTACTTTTTTGTTACTATTTTAAATTCTTAGAATTCAATCCCTACTTTCTATTAATTACAATTTAGCCCCTATTTTATAATTACTGTAGTTTGACTTATTTACCCTTAGCTCATTTTGGACTACTATTCGACCCCGGACTTGTTAAAGTTTTTAAATGAACTCTCGGCCACTTAATTATAATTTCACCCCATACTACCTTTTAATTACAAATTTAGACCAAAAAACTATTGTATATTACAAATGGCTCTATACATTACAAATTTTTCATTTAACCTTACCTTGATAATTGACATTCTATTATCCCTAAACATATCACAAACTACGCTTCTGCCTTAAACTACATTAATTACACTCATACCTCAACATAAAATTGTTCACGTATCATTTCTTATATCTTGCTTGATTGTTGCATTATTCAATATACTCTGATGTTATATTGCTTACTATTAAAAGCATGATTCTATTATGAATACCTACACTATGCTAGAATACTACGCTGACACAATTTTGCACATTTAGGATTTAGTACTTTATGGGTCTCGTGCAAATACCCAAGGCTTAGGGGAACTTAGAAAAATATTGTGGAAACAATTGATGTGGATTTTATATTCTTCGTGAGAATATTTATATGTGTCTTTAGCCGTGATGTGACTTAAGCTGAGTTTTGACTTAAACTTGAGATGTATTTACCCAAGCAACGTTATTAGCCGAGTGCATGTGTTTAGCCGTATCATGCGTTTAGCTAAGTTATGTATTTGAGTCGTGTTATATTTAGCCATATCATGTCTTTATCAATGCAGTCTTGTTGTTGTCAAAAAGTATAGAAAGTATCTTGGGGTTGACACAATATTCGGGAAATATAATGTTCAAGAGCATGACAATTGAAATATGACGGCTGGAAGCATGGTGGTCGGGATTGTTATCAGATAAAAGCACCATAACAAAATTGTTGGTATTAAATGGCATGTGATCATTCTTGGAGATTGTTGATTTATCGAGGACTTTGATAGTACATGAGATTAGACATTGAACTCGTGAGGTTCTCGTTAGCAAACTTAGATTGGGCGTCACTCCTCTTATTGCTTTATTATCGCACATACATCTTACTGCTTTCCATATAAACTGTATTTCGTTCACTTAAAAGATTAAAAGGGAATTTAAGGGTACGGTTACATACTGAGCCTCGTAGCTCATGATGCATATTTTTTCATTCCTATCATATCATCTCAGGTACATATAAAAACGAAGCTAAACCGGAGTACCCAATCCATGAAGGCACATTTCCCAAGTAAGACACGGTTGAATCATGATTAGTATTCGCTTAGATATGCTCTAATTTCCTTATGGAAAAGCTTTTGTGAAATTTTTTTCTTTTTGAAAACTTAAGCTCAGTATTTCGTATTTTGTAATAGGGTAAAGGTTTGTACTATCTTTTTAACATAAGTGAAATGGTCAGACATATCTGTTGTGAAAAATCCCAAATCATCAAATGCACGTAAGTCTCATGTGCATTAAACAATTTCAAACATATTTGTTTGAATATGCGTCCTAACAACTATGTTTTGAAGCATTTTCTCTAGAGTATTGAGAAAGTTTGTGTGCACAAACTTTGGTGTGTAGATTATGTATCTATATCTAAAATCGTTTGATGCACATAGACTTTACAAAACAAATTTAATGTCGAGATTTGGAAATTGGGGACATGTTGTGTGGGCTGCACAACAAAAGTTGCTCTGCACTAAAACTACGTCATGCTGTTTAGATAAAATAAAATAAGAAATTCATTAACGAAATAATGAATTGTAGACTTGGAAAATTGTGCTAATTGGATAAAATAATAAATTCATTAATAAAATTTTATTTTAAAAATCTTGAGTTCGCGGTTAATTTCAAAATACTTTTTCAAGTTTAGAGTGAATTTTTAGTATTTTTCAAAAATAAAATTTGAAAAGCACGATTGAAGGAGGTTTAAATGAGTATTGTCAATCACTTTTTTTCTCTAAAGTAGGACGGCAGTAGGGTTTGTAAAATTATTTCTCTTTTATTTCGGTCAAAATAGAAAAAATTTCAATTAGGATTCCAAAAAATAAAAAACGAATACTTTTATTAGGGTAAAATAAGAAAATTATTAATAAAATTTTATTTTAAAAATTTTGAGTTCACGGTTAACCTCAAAATAATTTTTGAAGTAAACAGTGAATTTTTAATATTTTTTCGAAAATAAAATCTAGACAGCACGGTAAAAAAGGATTCGAATAAATGATGTCAATCACTTGTCCTTCCCTTAAAGTAGGGCAATAGTAGAGTTTTTAAAGTTATTTTTTCTTACCAGTTAAAACAATTAATTTGAATAATTTTTTTAGTGTCAAACAAAAAATTAAGAGAAAAAAATATAAAATATTTTACACATAAAAACTACATAATTTTGCTACATAGCAACTCGTGGTGTGCAGCATAGTAGTAGGTCCCCCAATTCCTAGATTTGTATGTTGAATTAGAGAAGTATAATTTTGTTCACCCTCCATTATTCAGATTATTTTGAGATTTTATTTTAATGATCAAAATTATTTATTTTATTTTGATTAATTTTGTTAGTTATCACAAAAAATTGAGCTCAATCGAATATTGATAACTATTTTATCTAAAAATATAGTTTTAAAGCTTTAAAAATTAAAGTTATGAAGTAAAACTTTAAATTTTTTAGATCAAATACTTACCGAATATCTGATTAAATTAAATTTTTTTAATAATTAAAAAAATAAATCTGAACAAAACAGATGATTTTAATTTTCAAAATTAGAACTCGTAGTTTTCTCAAACAATGAAGGGGTGAACAAACTTTTGCTCACTAAGTGAACAAAATTGACTCGGAATTAGTGCACGTAAAATTCAGTAATTGGACAACCAGATAGTTTTTCCAAAATACAGGGGGTTTTATTTTGTATAAACCCAAATAGATTTTTGGGGTTGCCTATTTAATGCTAACTAAGCGGTCGTGCCGTCCAGCCGACGATTACGGAAGACTCAGAGTAGGTCCCTCCCACTTTTATACAAAACCACCACCAAGGACCCGCCCCCTCACACTCTTTCCCCCCATTCCCCTCCCCTTCTCTCTCCTCTCTCCAAACTTTTCTCTCTCATGGCCTCCTCCAGGGAGGGACACTTCAGAGGAGTGAGAAAGAGGCCGTGGGGCCGTTACGCCGCGGAGATCCGCGACCCATGGAAGAAAACCCGCGTTTGGTTGGGCACTTTCGACACCCCCGAAGAGGCCGCCATGGCATACGACGGCGCAGCTCGTACCCTCAGGGGCGCCAAGGCCAAGACAAATTTCCCGCCTACGCCCCCGACGGGGCTCTCGCTCGACCTCAACCTGCCCTCCGATCACCACCACCGATGGGTCTCTCCGGACGGCCGTCTCGTCTTCGGAGAATTCCTCCAGACTTCCGTTCTTAACGGCTCAAACTCTAGTGGCGAGTCGCCGGTGAACAATGACTTTCGCGTGGCGGGTCACGGCGAGGTTCTGGACCCGGGAAACGAGGTTCCGGGGGGATACTTTGGGATTGTGAGGCGTGGGTTGGCGATCGACTTGAACGAGCCGCCTCCATTGTGGCTGTGATGGAGTTGTGTTGGAATCGCTCTGAGACGTCGTCTGCGTCTCATAATTTCTCTCTTTTTTTTCGATCGATTTCTCGGGTTTGTTTTTCCCTTAAGAGAGAGAGAATCACATACAACAGATGGCCATAATTCAGGAAACTTGGCTTTGTGTGTGTAGATAGGCCCGCTTATGCATCTTTAGTTAACCTTTTATGTAACTTAAACCATTTCTCAGTTCATTCTGATTAGAACTTCCGTGCATGTGTATGCAGGTAACACACACAAGCATAACACTCTCTCTCTCTCTCTCTCTCTCTCTCTCTCTCCCCCTCTCTCTCTCTCTCTCTATATATATATATTTATGTATTGTGTGTGTTCATCTTTTGATAACTTGGTCAGAAAGTTCATTGTACCTGGGGTTAATCGTGGGATCACTTGCTGGATATGTATGTTATACGTAACAATGTTGAAGTTGGGGTATTAATGTCATTTTTCTGGTATGTGACAAATCTCGCCGGTCGTTGATCGAATGTAGCTTTCCAACCGTGAAGACCTTGTCTACTAATCCGACAGTGATACTTCCATTATTTTATTTCCAATAAAAAGTTATATCGAACTCACTTTTATTGTTAATATTTTTGGCTAATATATTTAATTTTTAAGAGAATATGCAATTATTTTAATTTTCTGTAGAAATTTAACTAGATTTTCAATATTATTAATTGAATTTACACATTTTTAAAGCTGTATATGTTTGCAGTTGCAAACTTGCAAATAGGTTTTTAGTTTGGACTGTCTGAAATTGTTTTTCTTTTATGTCATTTGGAAGCATATTTTTTGGATTAAAATTTCTTTGTATTTCTTAAAAAGTAGAAAATTCTGCCCAATAGTTAGAATTTTTTTGTTGTAACAAAATTAAGCAAAAAATATATGTACGTGCTTTTTGATCAAAAGCAAAAACGTTAGCTAGTATGTCCTTTTTTTGTCTTTTAATAGTTTTGAAGATTCAAATGTTTGTTTATATATTTTTGGTTTCTCTCATTCAAAAGACTCAAAATTATAAATTTAAAAAAAGATATCGGAGAACTAATAATAATAAACTTAGTAAAAACCTTCCTCTTATTTTTATTACTCAAATAAGCAAAATTTTAACAAAAGTTTCAATTCATACACTAATAAAATTTTTACTCAAATATGCTTAGATTTAAAATTGTCTATTTTTTTAATTAAAAATGTTAATAAAATTTGAGTCAAAGGAGTGATATGAACTTTTAAGAAATTTGTAATTTCATTGTCTGTTTATTAGCTGTTAAAATTTAAAAAAAAATTAGTTGTTAAAATTAAAAAAAATATAATGTCTAAATTATAGCCGCTAACAAATTTTGAATATAACAATTTGAATTATCATATTTAGAATTTATTTCACTTACCAAGCAAGCAGGGATAAAACTACACGAAAATTAAGCCGACCCCAAAATAACCCCCAAAAAACAATTTTAATTCCACCCCTGCAAATAAGGCCTTAATTTTAAGGGGCAATGATGGTAAATTTAGTGGTTTTAAATATTATCATTAAGGTTATAAATATCGTATTGTACCGATAAGTATCGTTTTGACGCAAAAATGATATTAAATATCAGTTATACCCTTCGAGTACTGGTCGAATCGATTAATACAAACAATATTTATTAATAAAATTATATATGTGTCAAAATCTGTTGACATCCTATATTTTTGTAAATTTATGACTAAAATTATAAATTCTATATAAATTTCTTTGAGAGGGAGTTTTCGGCCAGCGGCCCAGCAGTGTAGTTGCTTTTAGTATAAAGCTACAAAACTGGAAAGAACAATAATAGAGACATAGCCGTTAGATATATATTGGGTCCTTGATTTGTTAAAAATTTTATATTTATTTAATAATTAAAGACACATTTTTATTCAAATATGTTAAAATATATTTATGTCCTTGTACTTTTTCAATTGCAAACATACATAAGCTTCAAACATGTGCAACAGTTAGATGATAGAGTTCAATGTTCACGCGCCTTCTAGGGCGTGTGACACGTTTGTGTTAAAAGAAGGTGTGTGCATATATATATATATATGGATTAATGTATAGATACAGATATTGTGAGGGTAGTGGGGGACCGACTCGCGGAGTCCCATAAATCTGTGGGATGATCAGTAGGAAGGTTTTATATTATTATTAGGAGGCGGATGAACAGACGTCATACTCAGTGGGCATTATTTTACAAGATTTTGAACCTGTCCCTCGTGGAGTTAGAATCTTTTTATCAGTATTAATTTTTTTTTTTTTAAAGCAATAGGTATTATTCGATTTTTAATATTTTTTGTCAAAATTTTAAAAATAATTATTTATCTTGATGGAAGTAATCAAAAAATAAAATAATAATAATTTAAAACTGAAAAAATTCAAATAAGACAAAACTAACCACCCTACACAACAAAAAACTGCCTATTTCAATTTTTTTTATAATTATATTTTTTTATTTTTGAGATGAATTAAAAATTGTAACATGAATATAATAAAAAATAAAAAATAGCCAAAAAATAATGCAAATAGTACTGAACAATTTAAGACGAATACAATCTAATTATTGAGTGTCCTGGGGCATTGTAAAGAAATTTTCAGGTTTTTTTACCACCGATATTAGGTAAGATTCATACATTTATCCTTGTAGATCGTAAGTGGGCCCACAAGCAGGGAGAAGTTTCTGGTGGGTCATGTGCCGACTTTTCTGTCGCTTTCTCTTCTCTCTTTTTTTTTTTTTTTTTTTTCTTTTCCTGGGAATCTCCCAATTTGCTTTCCAAATTTGCATTTTTTAAAAAGAAGAAATCATTGTACATTTTTTAATATTAAGTTTAGTGCTATATGTAAAACAAACACATCAGTTTATTCTCGTACATTACATGAAATGATGAAAGGATGCATGTACGCGGTTTGGACTTCGTCAAAGCTTAAGGGATGTGGACTAAGCTGAATTTTCTTTTGGGTAATCTACTTAAAAATTCCTTTCATGTATTATTCGATTTCACTCAACTTTTTTTATTTTTTAATTATTCCCATATACCTCATGATCTTTTTAAATATAATAATCTATCTTTTTCAGATTAATGTATATGACTAGTTATCATATTTTTATCTATCTGTATCAACCAAAAAAGAGTCGATCGTTACATTTGAAAAAATTAGAGGTGCAGTGAAAACAATTAGAAAATAAAAGATATTAAGTGAAATCAAGTGATAGATGAAGGAATTTTTATGTAAATTATTATTTTTTTATCGGCGACAATAACAATTAATTAGAAAAAGAGAAAGGGGTTCTAATCAAATGTTAGAAAAAATAACTGAAGACCCCTCGATCACATATGAGCTTAAGATTTCCAGATAAAATTATATAAGTACACACCTGTTAGTTGAAAAGTCCAAATACAATAGTCAAGAACAAAGCCCAAAACAAAGTGGGTTAAACTCATCCGAGAAAACCCCAAATCTAAATGAACTCTTCCTTGCATCGGTGCACCACCGCCGTCCATCAATCTTTTGGGAACCAAAGAAGCCACATCGGATGCTCACTCAAGCTGTTAGGCAAAAATCGCGTTGCCCAACAGCAACTGTGGTGGGAGTTCACGACGAAAGATCACCGTCATCGAAACACACTACTTTGCCGCTAGGCCGCAAACTAGTAATCCTAATAGAAAATCAACCGGTAACTACGGATAGGAGATAGATTAATAAAAAAGAGGGCGAATCAATGGCAAATGAACAAGGAGGAGCAGTATAGGGGATCGAAAAATAGATGGGAGAGAAGAGAGACTAAGAAAACTGAGAAGTCATACCACTGAGAAGCAAGAACTGCGACCGTCGAGAAACCGCCTATTCGGCCCCCATAAATGCTTGGGATAAGCCTAAATTTCGAGATCCATAACCATCGTTGACCACCGGTTCCGATCAGTGAAATTAACAATGGCTATTACTAGCTTTTTATTTATTTATTTAATTTTCTCAATTTCATATATTATTAAAATTATTTATTTGCCTCAACCAGTGAAAATTAAAAATATAAAATTATGATAAAAAACTTCTTAAAGTTCATTAAAGAGAAAAAATAATAAAAATCTGTATATTTGGAATTACTTTTGCCTTTAGTAAATTTAAAATTTCTGTTGTCATAATTTTGAATTTTTAATAAACAATAGAAAATATTTGATCCAACATTAACAAAAAATCATAAAAGGCTAATGGGTTCTACAGTGCTTTAGGACTGCTGTAAATTTGATTAATGTTATTAAACTATTTATTCCAAGACCACTAGTTTGCCCGAAATTGTACATTTTATTTGGCTCATCGAGTTTGTTATTTGTATAAAATAAAATATTATTGATCAAACATCAATATATATGTACATGAACAAACATGTCTTTTTAAAAAAAATTATTTTGAAAGTCATATTCATCATAAATTTTCCAAGAAAATGTGTTTCGTTTCTGTATATACCGATGTTAAAAATCAACGTTTTTAGAAACAAATATGAGCAACAAATTTAAAGAGCCAAACAAAATAAATAATTTAAATCAAATTAATAAGCTCAAGATGAGCCCCTCATGGGGCTTATAGCAGCCTACTGTGCCCGCAGAATTCCCGCAATGGGGCTTGTATTTTATTGTCTTCTCCAATTTTTAGCAGCTTTTGAACAAAAAATAATGCTTTCGGTGTATAATTTTTTATTTTTTTTTCACCTCCAAAGTTCTAATTATGAAATTTGGAGGGTGTAAAAATAATATAGTTTTGATTCGAACGTTGGCATGTTTATTTAAAAACTCGATTAACAATTGGAGCGGTGGGAGTATTTTCTCCAAGGAACACGAAAAAAAGTAAGAAAAATTCCCCATTAATCTTCAAGAATAAAAACAAGGAAGTATTTTGAAATAGTAATATGAGGAAGGGAAAAAGGGTTTAATTACACTTTAACCCCTCTAACTATGGCTCTTTTCTACCTTACTTCTTTTATCTTTTTTTTACTATAATTTATTCCCTTCAAATATAAAAAGATGGCATAATATCCTTCTGTTAGTTTTTTTCGTCCAATAGTTAACGGTAAATGTCATGTAATGTGTATATATGTCCTTAAAAATACTTATTGTGACTGAAATACCCTTCATACACATACATATATTATATATAATATATACATACACGCGCGTGTGTGCACACACAGAAAAACTTCTAATATGAGATTTTTCATTTTGTTAAAATACATACATCTTTTCCAGATCAAATTTTACTGATCTGAACAATTTAATGTGTTTAAAACATGTTTTTAAGAGTATTCACAAGAAATCAATTTAAAATATTACTGTGAAGAGATTGATCCAAACAATTTTATAAAATAGTTAGTGTCAGCATTTATAAATAACTACTTAGATCAAGCCATTTTTGATATTATTTTGAGCTAATTTCTCGCGGCTACCCTTAAAAATATGTTTTAAACGCATTGAACTGTTTGGATCATCAAAATTTGATTAGAAAATGAAAGGTCTGCATTTTAACAAAATGAATGCGTGCATGTATGTGTATATATAATCCATGAGCATATACATGTTAGCAAAATTTGCTAACACTAGGGCTATGTTTGGTAACACTTCCTGTT
>JABCMJ010012975.1:0-11223 GCA_014822125.1 Arbutus unedo | reverse complement strand
TATGAACTACGAAAGGTTTGATCCCATTGTGGGTATGTAGGCAATCAAGAAATGGATGCAGCTATAATCCCAAAATAAGATATCTTAATTATGTCATTAACACAATAAGATAATTGTCTCCTACAAGTTGATCAATTAAAGTTTACCTTGGGATTGCATAAAAATAAAAGGAAAATAAGTCAAATAAAAATAAATAGAAAAATATTACTTGTTCTAAAACAAGAAAAAACATGTTCATTCTTGTGACAAAAACGAAGAAAAAGGTTCATTCTGAATCTCAGCTTGTAAATCTTAGAACACTCAAACTTTGTCATGACCAGCTTCAACAAGTAATTTCTGATAATTTTCTTCATGTGTCTTGCTCTCATCAAGTGAAGAGTTTATTTGTTTAATTTCTTCACTTATTTGGGTCTTATCAACCGTTAGCTTAATCTTCATGGCTTGGATTCTAGCTTCTTCCTCTAAAATCTGTGCTTCCCTCGTTTGAAGTTCTTCTGATTTCATCAAAACATCATTTAATTTTGAGTTCAAAGAGCCTTGGGTACTGATGCACTCTTTATGAGATTCAATAATAGCCTTAATAGCACCCATTTCAATAGTATCCAAACGAGCTTTGCTATGGTTAGCTTCTTCAGATAAAGAAAGCAACTGAGAAACCTTGCCTGAAAATAAGTCAATCTCTTCCTTACAGGGTCAGATTGTGAAAATCATGTCTAATGACTTTAATTTTCGGGCGCATCTCTAACAACTCATGCTTGCTACATTTTTTATAAGGCCTATGACAAAATTCCTTGTCAATTCATCAATCGTATCTCCAATATTAGTCTTGATCTTCTTTGCAAAATCTTAGAGTGTGAACGCAATTTTGTGTGGGTTCTCAAAAATTATCTCCCCAAATTTGTTTGTCTATTGTTCAACAACTAGAGATACGCCCATATTCTCTACATGAGCAGTAGAGGACATATCATGCACGTGATCACGAGGGCTATCATAATCCACTAGATCCAAATCTATTCCAGATTCATTTATAGGGATACTCGTCTCACCCAACCCCGCAAGAATCTCACCATTGTCCTCATTATTCACTTGTAAGGAATTCCCCACTTCAATATCCATAAATGGTGCTCTAATTTCAGATTCATCCAAATCGTTAGAGTTATCAGACTTGTTGTGACGAGATTTTTTATAATCTCTATCTTTTGGTGGGTCTTCTTGGGTGTTTGTGAGGGTCCTTTTCTGATTGGCACTTCTTTTTTCTTTGTCACATGACTACCTTCGTGAGATTTATCTTTTTTTGTGTCGGCGTTGGGTTCAGAAATTTTCACAACTCCTCCTATATTGGTAGAAATCTTTTGAATATTGTCAATAATATAAATTGGAGCCATACTCCTCTTGGACTTCTTCGTCATGAGTTCATGAACTTTTCGACTTGAAACTCCTAAATATGGAGTAGAACTCCTCACCTAGCAAGAGCAATACCACCAGGAACAAGTGCCTCTACGACTTATACGTAGGACGCAAAAAAAGGGCGTGACTTCTCGACAAACAAGTGAGGTCCATGCTACTACCATTTGCTCAATACCACAAAGACCTCTTTGACTAATATCAGAGCAAAAATTATTAACTGGAACCCCTTGATCAAATCCAATTTGGCGAGAAAATCTGTCATGGCCTGAATTCTCAACATAATAAATCATATCATATCTATCATGATCATCACAAATACAGTAAATAACCCAATATTCCATTTATATAATGCCAAAATCATAAGTGTTCATCGGTTTTAAAAGAGAAATTGGTACTACCGGCCCAAAATACATTACCCATGATCTCAAAAAGGGTAGGAGGCCCCATTATCTTCAACCGAAAATACAAGTAGAAGTTACAGTACATCTTCCAAAAATAAGTTCATAAAGATGTTAAATAACTTATTCGATTAGCTTTCCAAAAGATGTTAGGTCGTGCACATCATACACTCCATGCTATGCATCTGGTGCGGTACCTGAAAGATGAAAGGGTTGAGCTACATGCCCAGTAGGAAAATCTATGCCAAGGCTATGTGCATATGAGATGAAATGGTATGCACTATGAACATTGTATGATGATACAAGACATAGATGTGTCAATGCAGAATAATTTGAACAGGAAGCATACATGATAAACTCTCCACAAATCTACAATGTGCCAATATAGGTGCTACAACCACGTCTTATTACCAACTCATTGCCCAAAAGAAAAGCTAATCCAATACGATCAAATGATGTCAAGAAAGATTATGTCCTGGCACTTCTCCCAATAGAGGCTAGCTAAGCCAATTAATGGTATTTCCTAGCACATTTCCCGAAGGAAGCTAGATCCATAGTTTTCTAGCATCACTCCCGATGGAGGCTAGCGTTATATTCATATCGATCAACATCAACATGAGCATATGTTATGCATATCCATACTACGTTCAAATTATATCATTTATGTTCCATTCAATCTAATCAAAACGAATGTACGAATAACCCGCAGTCATGGTAGTTGACTAAATAAAAGATGATTCAAGGCATAATATGAGATAATTAAACAGTCAAAAGAAAGTCTCACATTTTTGTCCGGACGCCAGGCAGTCCCATCCGGATGCCGAGTTGTCCTGTCCGGGCGCCCTAACTTTCCACCTCTTTGCCAAAATTCTTGGATCAGCCGTCCGGACACCCAAGTTTCCCGTCCGGACGCCACTGAGCGATACTACAAATTTTCTACGCAATTCCAAATTTTTCCAACACTCCAACTCACACCAAAATCTCAATATATACACGAAATATGAACCAAAACACATCTTATACACATAATCCAAGGTAGAAATCCCTACCTCAAGCTTCAAAAGGATGGATTTGGTGAAATGGTAAAAGCCCTAACTTTGGGGAACTTCCAAGTCTTGAACCCAAGCTTTCCGAGCACCAAATCACGATCCGTCTTTGATTCCTTGTCAAGCATGTTCCAAGCTTCCCATATCTCAAAGGATGTAGAGAGAGAGTGAGATGGGGGATATATGTGTAAGCTTCTCCACCCCAAAGCTAAAAATTTGATTTTTCAGGCTCTCAAGGGTTCCCATGTAAAACACCACGCAAAAAGACTTGCGCCAAATAAAACAAAAGACCCCGGGCTCGGGTCCTATAACTAAAAATCTGAAACATATAATAATAAATCAAATGATTATCCCGCAAATAAATTTTCAAATAAAATATTTTTTTTAAAAAACTCAAAATTTTTCGGATCCTTACAAAATCGATTCGGATGATACGATTCAATCCACATGTTACCTCCAACTCTTAGAGGTAAATCAACACATCGAATAGCCATAAAAGTTTCAAACTGATCATTAGAAAGCCTATGATCATCCATAAATTGAGTGTCTTCAATTTGATCAAATGGATTGGGATAATAGTTGACATAACTTTCTGCTCTAAACGTTATCCTTGCTTGAAATACGGAAGGAACTTCTGCAAAAAGTCTAGAGTATCTCGCAAGCAGTGGGTAATTCTCAGGAAATCCTTCCTCAGGCCTTCGACTATATAAAACTGAAAAATGTTCCACCAGCCATCCCACTAAATAATGCATTGGAAAAGCTATGTTGGCCTTTTTGGGACCTTGCGGGCGTTGGGATACTTCGCCAAGCTTGTGATATATGAAACCCAATACTGTTGGCACAAGAGAAACTTTGTGCCTTGTGCCATGAAAGAGGCCATGATAAACGTCTCATGTCTTATTGCATTATTCTTGAACAGAAAAAGAAACCTATTCAAAACAAAAAAATAAATAGATATTCATATTTATTTTTGTTTTGCAAGTCAAGAAACGAAAAATATATATCCCTACTAAACAATGGGGGATAGGTATGTATACCTGCCAAGCCAGAGTGCTAAAAAGCCAGCTAAATTTCTAGTTTTTGATACCTTAAAAGGCATCTGCAAAATTTGCACATTGTGTTTGAAATTCAAAATTCCTTTAAGCTGCCCAAATGCTTCACAAATCGGTTTTCTCCGATAAAAATAGTCAACCCATTGCAACCATGTTATGATCAATGTGTTAAGATGCCTACATAATCTGGTGTGGATGAGTAAGAGTTCAGAAACAATCGATGGATAAATCTTATTTCCTTGTTGGTCTTTCTCGATCAACTGTTCATTGGGAGGTAAAAATTCTTCATAAATATTTCCATATATTGGAAGACCTTCTATGACCTTCAAGTCATGAAGTGAAATACTCGTCTGTCCATCATCACAATGCAAAGTGTTAGTCAAAGGACTCCAAAGTTCAACAAACGCCTACATGACATTAGAACAAATGTCATATGGATATTGGGAGACAACTATTGCTCCATATATACCGGCTTGATTGAGAACGTTGGTGTGATCCCCCAAAATTACTTCTGTCCGTTCCATGAGAAAAGGTTGAAAACCAGCACAGCCTAGAAAGTGATATTCACGCCCTCAGCGTACCTTATCATGTAAACGTTTGTGCAGAATGGGGTAAAATTCCGGCCCAACTTTAAAATTTTGTTCCCCATGATCATTATTATTAATTGGGCTCAAAGTTAGTGATGTGAAGCTAGCACCATATGCCCTGCAAACCTTTATCACCTCATCGTCCTTGGCATGATCAAATTCAAATATTGCACTTGCTACACTATCAGTACTCTTCCAGTTAATTTCACCGGTAGGCGATGTTGTAGCAGAAATTTTGCCCATCAAAGATGATCTTGTATATACAAGAGCATCCATGTATACTCTATCGTCTTCAGTAATTGCTTGTTGAATACCCATATTGCCATAAGCATCCATTCTTGCTATAAAAGGGTGTGGGGTAAAGTTAAAAAAAAAAAGAGAGAAATTAGTTCAAATAAGTATTGTTGCCATTACAAAAATCGCAACAAACTTTATGGACTAAAAGTTTTTATTTTATTGTTTAGCTTTGAAAATAATATGCATATTTTGTGATATATGATTTTTGAAATCTTGCATAAGATGGGTTGAAAAGTAAAAGTCAAACTATTTATAGGCCTTGCAATTCAAAATCCACTAAGGAGTTGAACACTGTATATGCTCAAAAATTTGTTGTCATGTACAAAGTTTGATGGGCCACTGTTGAAAATAAAATTTTCATAATATTTACTTAAATAAATCTGACCATCAAATTTTGTAATATTCAATTTGGTGTGCGGTCATTGCAACAGCAGACCTCATTAATACTGATTAATGGGCACGTTGACTACTCATAAGTACATATATTTAACCATCAAATCATGTGCTTTCAGCGCAACATACGATCATTGCAATGGTACACCTTGTTGATATTAAAAAGTCATATTTATGTATTCATGATTTGATTAAAAATATTTGGTCACATTTATTAAATTGATTGGACCAACAAATTTCACAATATTCAGCTTTTTGTGTAGTTTTTGCAACGACACAGATTACTAACATCGATGGTCACATTTTTAAAAAAGAAAAATGGAACGATATGCAATTTAGTGTGTGATTATTGTAATGGCACACATCACTAATATCATTTACTTAATTGACCATAAAAAAAACTATTTATATGTGTGTCTATATATATGTGTGTGTGTTATATACGCATAAAAAATGGCTACATATGACTCATAAGATTAGGCATACTAGGTTGTCCTTGTTCAACAATTTGACAATGCATGAGTTTGTTTTCCTTGGTAGTGCTGAGGAAGAAAAGTCAAATAGAAACTACCAATTTTGAATGTGGTTGAGCAATTGATAAAGAGGAGAACATAAATAAAACTTATTTCATAAGGAAGGAGCACGAAAATTTTCAAAAAGGAGAGGTAGAAAAAGTGTGACGAAAAACACTTTGACGACAAAAAAAACAAACTCTACTTTCAAAATCATACAGAGAAGAGCATCACACCTGTGAAAATTTGAACAAGTCAGGTGTAAAAACTCTCTCTCTCTCTCTCTCTCTCTCTCGATTGTAGGAAAAGTATTTCCTCTCATACTTTCAAAATAATATTCTTGATTTTCAAACATTATGTATACTTATACAGAGTTACCTCAAATTCTTTGACGTTTATTTTTTACATCTGAAATATCGAGTGCTCTCAAAATACCGAGTACTTCTCTTGTGTCTTCTATGAGAGTTGGTCGGTCAACTACAAAGTCAAAAATTTCACCCCTTCCTTCCAACTGCTAAGTCTAATTTTGAAATGCCAAAAAACAAAATATTTTTATTTTGGTCTTGCTCAAGATCCCTGCTAAGTCATAGTGTTTGTTGTAAGTTGCATCTCTAGGCACAAGTTCTTCCATCTTAGTGAGTTGGTTCAAAAACTAAAAATTGTTCATTGTGGCCCTAGTGGCCATATGATAGACATTTCCAAAAAAAAAAAAAATATTAAACATTATTTGTGGTATCAAAATAATTATTGACATCTCTAGCGGTCTCGACTAATTATCGATACCTCTGGTGGTATTAAAAAATTATTAACACCACTTATGATCTCAAAATAATTATTGACACCTATCATGGTCTCAATTAATTATCGACACCCCAGCGGTATTACAAATATTAACACCACTTGTGGTCTTAAAATAATTATTGACACCCTCAACTAATTATCTAGTGGCATTAAAAAAATATTAACACCACTTGCGGTCTCAAAATAATTATTGACACCTCTCGCGTCTCAACTAATTATCGACACTCCTAACATCATTAAAAAAATATTAACACAATTTGTGGTATCAAATAATTATTGACACCCCTTGCAATCTCAAAAACAATATCAACACTCCCCGTGGTTTTAAATAACTATTGACATCCCTCGCGATCTCAACTAATTATTGACACCCTTGCGGTCTCAAAAATTATTGATACCCCTTGTGGTTTTAAATAATTATTGACACCCCTCATTGTCTCAACTAATTATTAACACCCTTGCGGTCTCAAAAAATATTGACACGCCCCGTGGTCTCGAAAATATTGATACTTCTCATGGTTTTAAATAATTGTTGACACTTCTCGCAGTCTCAACTAATTATTAACCCCCTTGCAGTCTCAAAAAAATACTGAAACCCCATGTGATCTAAAAAAAATTTCGCACCCCCGTGGTCTCAAAAATATTGACACCCTCGCGGTTTTAAATAATTATTGATACCTGAGAAGTACTTAAATGTTCACATTAGCGTTCCCTAATTTATTTTTGTTAAAGTCCATTTTAATATTATTAATTAGAGTTTAATGCTTTATTTTTATATTGTAACTATTTAGAGGCTTCGTATAAAAATCATTTGTAAAGTTGACGTATAATCGATGTCGGAATGAGATCCGTGATCAAATTGATTTAAGAAATGGGCCAAGTTAATTAAGGTTTTAGAATGGAATTTAATATGTTGTTGCTATATATATATAATGCCACGCATATTTTGGAGGCTCAATCAATTCTTTCCTAAGGAGACTGATTGCATTATGGGAAAATGAATATTAAGAAGAAGAAAAAAGGAAATAAAAGATAACTTTCTTTTGAAAATTTGATCGTATCACTTTATCTAGATGAGTATACCTAAATACCAAAACCTAGTTCACTCGCTAAGGGAGAGAATTCCGGGGAGGGACGTGCACGAATGGAATAGAGGAAAAGAAAAAAAAAACAACAGAGAAGGAGGAAAACTAGTAAACTTCCAAAGCGGCAACAGAGGCGGTTTTACAAACAGAAACATCAAAGATAAGGGAATATAGCGTGACGACTTTCTTTCCAATGGCCAGTTAAATTCTATTCTAAGGCGTAGGTAAAGCTTATACTCTGAGTAACAAAGTTTTTAGTACTTTTGTTGGATTTATTATTCGGATCAAATTCTATGAACTAGGCAATTTCTATTCATTAATTTGCTATTATTTTTTCCATATATTTGTGTGTTTGATTCCATGATTTCAGATACGGTTCATAGAATGGCTTTAATTGATTTGTGGTAATTAACTGTGATAAATTATACTACCGTAAGACACGTCGTGCTATTAGACGGTCCGTGCCGTTGAGACAGATTGTACTAATAAGATGACACGTACTAGGCAGAGATAATCTATGCTTCTTGATGATACACAAATATATTTAGGAGACATCATAAGGGTCTACGAACCCTAACGGTATCTAGTGAATCCGGATTAAAAATCTTTCAATTGAGATAAATTTAGGTTACAAAGTGTTAAATGGAATCGAAACCCTAGACATTCTTCTCATAAATTTTATTTACTTTTAAATTGTCTTTAATTTTACTTTAGTTATTATAATTTTACAAAATAAAATCAAAATCTCTTTTTCTCGAATTAATTTAGAAATGGACTAAAATAATTGTAATTTAGCCTTTTAATCATTGAGGATGATACTTGTAGTATTTGCCACTATTCGAAAGAGTAGTAGTAATTATTACATTTTATTAATTATTTTTTATATGAAAATGACACGATCAACACCCCTCATGGTCTTAACTAATTATTGACACCCTTGCAATCTCAAAAAAATATTGACAGCCCCCATGGTCTTGAAAATATTGATGCACTTTGCGGTTTTAAATAATTATTGACAACTCTCACAGTCTCAACTAATTATCGATACCCTTGCCGTCTTAAAAAACATATTGACACCCTCCGTGGTCTCAAAAGATATTGTCACCTCTCGTGGCCTCATAAAATTTATAAACGTTTATTACATACCTAGTGGTCATATGATGGATGATATATAAATAAAAACATAAACACAAATGGATAAAAAAACAAATGAAACAAAAAGAAATAAAACAAATGGGTAGCTCACTTTGCTCTCGATAGTGTCCCTTGTGGCTTAAAAGAAAAATACTCTTTGCCGATTGTATAATGATGCCCCTCGTGGTCCCAAAAAAAACCAGCCCAAGTTGGCTATTTAAAAGACCTTGAGCATATTTGTAATTAATTTGCTTACAAAATAAATTTGAACTACGTTTGACTTGATTCTCAAATAAGAGGTACGTCGGCAGCCTAGATAAATAATCTAGGTCCAATCCATAAAATAAATGGACTTTATTTTGTTTATTTATTTGGTTCTCAAAATTAAAATTATCATAGTTGGAATCAAAGGGTTTCTTTTACCAAAAGATGTAATTAAGAAATATGCTATATTTCGAAAGGGTCTGACCTATATAATAAAAACTTACTATGAGATTATGCTAAGCAAAGATCAAATTTTTGCCTAACACACACCTAGGAAGGGGTTGATGAGATTTGTTCGTAGGGAGAAACCTTCACCAAGGTTAGTAGGATTGTTTGAGATCCTTGAGAGGATAGGAGAAGTGTCGTATCAACTTGCCTTCCCACCAAGGCTGTCTAGGTTGTATGATGTGTTTCACATATCAATGTTGCATAAGTGCGATCCAAATGCATCACATGTATTCGATTGGGTTGAATTTGAGGTTAAGGTTGACATATCGTACGAGGACAGGCCAGTGAAGATTCTAGACACTTGAGAGCAGGTTTTGCATGATAAGACTATTTTTTTTGTCAAGGTGTTGTGGCACCATCACGTGGCCTTCGCTCTAAGTACCCAAAATTGTTCCATCCTTGAGATGACAAATTTTGAGGGCCAAATTTCTTAGGGAGTGGAGTTATGAGGACATGTGGTTTGAGACTTTATTATTTATATTTTTAATTCTTTAAGAGTTCAGTGGTTTCAGTTTAACTGTGTAATTGTGGCTCGTTTGCAAGAATTTTAAGTTTTTGGTCTAATGTGAACTTGTTAGAACAAGAAGGGGGTTAGTGCAATTAACCTCTTAATGAGCATTTAAGGATTAACGAAACCCTAACTTCAATATTTATAAAAGTTAGATAGCTTTTTAATAAATTTAAAAACCCTAGTTTTGGTAGAGGATGGCTAATAGACTAGTAGACGAAGGAATCTCACGTTGCTTTCAACTAGAGAATCATTGTCGCTATTGAGTGCTTCGAGTAGAGCTGTATACCCGGAGTGTTTGAATGATATCAATACTTGACAACGTTTTTATTTTTCTTCTTGATTAAGGTAGGATTTCATGTTGATTTCTATTAGGATATTGCTTAGATCTTATTTAAATCATGAGTATATGCGTTGTTTTTTAGTATGATTGAGTCATGCATGTTCTATGTGATTTTCGAGGTGTTCTAGATTGCTAGGTAGCAGAAACAAAGGCCAAAATGAGATATGTTCGACAAAAAAATTAAAAAAATTACCTCATGCCGCTCCAGCTAGCTCAGACCACTCCAGTAACCTCTTTAATTTTCTTGCATTCAGTTTTGGCCAGTGAACTTATTTTTTACACTTGAGCAATCTTTGGCCTGTTTCTTGCCTTTCTATCCGTTATGTTTACTGTTTAGATTTGGAACTATGTGTTGAGGGGGTTCATATGATCATGCATTGATGGAAATAACATTGGACTGGTGTCTTGTGATTCTAACGGTGAAAGTCCATTTGAAATATTACTGAGTTGGAGATGTATCGATGGTCGAAGGTTGCTCGTGAACTCGATAAAGGGTGCCCAATTCTTTGGGTAGGCCTGCGGTGAGAGACCATCAGATTTATGTTGGGTGCCCATTGTCCAAATGGTTGCATGAGTTGCATGTTGAGCATGGTGTTATTAGTTCTTTCAGTTATTTATTATGTCAATTATATTATTTTATTGACATAAGCATGATTTAATCAATATGTCGATAATGCTATATGACTTCCTACTTGAGTTTCGGCTTATGTATTTTTATATATTAACCATTTACAGGTGATGAAATTGAACTGAGCACTTAGACCTCATGTTTTGAAGATAGTTAGAATATGATAGTTAGGATTTACATTATGTCAGTTATTTCCATGTTCGAATGTTTTCTTTTTGTGATGGATTATTTGTTGGGCATTGTGGGCCCATAGATGACTATATGTTAGTTTAACATTGGTTATTTTTTTATTTACAGTTTGAGTTTATGATAGAGAGATATTTTGTTGATATTTTACTTTTTTGTATCGGACTATTGCTCATTTCATATCCTTGAAGTGCGATGTGTGATAGTTTCGCAACATGAACCTTGTCGAGATTATCGGTAGGGCCAGCCCATTTGTGATCAACAATTGGATAGAGCAGGTGGAGAAGACTTTGGACACCAAGCATGTAATGACCCTCATTTTTTTTTTTTTTGATATATGAATTTATTTGAATG
>JABCMJ010012974.1:0-33100 GCA_014822125.1 Arbutus unedo | reverse complement strand
ATAAAATTGATATTTAAGTATCGCACGTATACTAAATATGACATGTTGAACCGATATACAAGGTGTATTACGGTATCAACAACAACCCCTGTAAGTGTACCTCTCATTCTACCCACTGGGTTGCATTGTTATGTATCTTGCAGTCTGTACGTTGTACTATCTACTAGTGTTTACTGCTCTCTTCTACTTTGAGTTTGACTCTTCGGGCATATGTTGAGGCGCACCTATGGCACCCTGCATTGTGCAAGGCAAGGTGACTTGAACAAGGTGTGAGCTTTTTGGGCTTAGTCGCACAAGGCACGTGAGGTGAAAGAAAAGCGCGCCTCGTTCAATTTAGTGAAAACTTATTTTTTTTGGGTCCGTAATGATCAGCATCAGTTTAGTCTCTCTCTCTCTCTCTCGGATTGATAGGTGTGTTCTTCCTCCTCCTTCGCAAGTATTGTATATAGATATACTTGAGTACGTGTGTATCTATCTATATATGCACTGTCTATAACCTATATATATTGTATATAGATACTCTCATAACAGTCATCTTTATATTGTATATACACTGTGTACTGATATACTATGATATATATATATATATACACATTGATATATATGTGCATGTGCAGTGATATATGTATATATATATGGTGATATATGTGTATATATAGTATATAAACAGTGATATATGTGTATATAAAGTGATATATTTGTACATCGTCAAGGTGCGTCTCGCATCAATAAAGCCCGCGTCTCGCCTCGCGCCTTGCACCAAGAGACCTTTGTGCCTCGGTGCGCCTTGCGCCTTAAATAACTATGATGCTGACGCTGATTGGGTTAGTGATATCACTAATCGGAAATCCACCTCTGCATTTTGTATTTTTCTTGGCAATTCTCTCATCTCTTGAAAAAACAAGAAAGTCTGTTATTGCTCGCTCCACTGCTGAAGCTAAATGTCGTGTTGTCTAAGGCGACTCCAGAAATTGTTTGGTTCCGTTGGTTTTTGTCTGATATGGGTGTTTCTGTTGACTCTCCTATACCTCTTTACTATAACAACAAGAGTGTCGTTTAGATTGTCCATAAGTCATCTTTCCATGAGCGTACGAAACATATTAAGATTGATTGTCATTAAACATCTCCCTTTCGACACTATTGATCTCTCTTTTTGTTCTGTTCTCACTTCAGTTGGCTGATTTCTTTACTAAGACTTACATGGCTGCTCGGTTTCGTTTTTTATTTGGCAAACTTGTGATACTCTCTGCCTCGTATCCTGAGTTTGAGGGGCATTGTTAAAGTAGAGTAGCATTATTTATTATTTATTTATCTTTTAAGGTTAGTGGAGTCTTTTTGCCTCATCAGTCTGAATAGGATTAACATATATAAACCGTGTTAGTTTTGTACTTATCAATTGAATGGAACAGAACACCTCTTACTTTTTCAGTTTCCCATGGATGCAGTGGTGGGTTTGGTTATGCAACTTGGTTTGACTTCACTTGTGAGCTTTAGTAGTCAAATTATTGTTTCTTACTTAAGAATCCAAGTCCTTGTTACAGTAGAAAAAACCGAGGTTTCTTGATGTAGGATAGATTTGGAATAGAACTAATATTGATACACCGAGGTTTCTTGATGTAGGATAGATTTGGAATAGGACTAATATTGATAAAAAAAACAGAAAGCAGAGGCTGTTTGTAGAACTGTTCGGTGGCTATGAATAGTACACGTGAACAGTAACAGAGATAAAGAAGGAATTTTTTAAGAGGATAGGTTTGGGCATCACACCTACGTTATCAAAGGCATCACACCTAAGGCCTCTTTAGCATCACACTAAAGAAATTATTGCATTCAAAGCTTAGAAAGCTAGAAATTTTAATATTTTCATTCATAACTCAAAGCTTCAAGCTTACATAAATTTATAGGCTCCAACATGTGAAATACAAAAGACTCTTCCTATTCTCTAGATGTCTAAGAAGATAAAATATGTGGTCAAATAGATAAAAACAAAGAGACTCCCTATTCCCTAGAGGCTAAGTAGGATGATTGTGTTAACTAATAGATGCATAAATTAAATGTGGTCAGACTCCACTAAATGAAAGTGACAACTTTAAATACTTCAATAACTAATTAAAATCCCAAGTAGGCCCTTCATCATTCAACACATGCCAAATTAAGGCTGCAGCCTTAGAACCTGCCATTCCACGCCGTTTATAGACTTTAATTGGGTGCTGCCATTTTTCATCAATTCTCCCCGGCTTGAAAGAACTCGACCCTGGCGAGTTAATAGCATGGAAGCGTTCATGAAAGTCAGGGTTTAGGCGGTGAAACTTCTCATCGGTAATACAAGTACAATCTAAAAGCGAACGCCCCTTCCACGTAATGAGATACTTTTGATAGCCTCCATGTCGAGTCGAAATAATTTGATGATCAACCACATCTTCGATTTCATCCTTCAAAAGTTTGGCTGGTGGGAGAGATGCCATTGGGTCTGCCTGAATAACATCTTCAAAGTGTCCAGAATATTGAGTGTGATCCTCAATATTAAACACATTACTAATGCCCATTGTATCAGGTAATTCAAGCACATACGCATTAGAGCTGATTTTCTTGAGAACTTTAAATGGACCGGTACTCTTATAATGAAGTCGGCACTCTTAGAATGAAGTTTCTTATAAACCCCCTTAGGATACTGCTTAGGTTTGATTTGAACCATAACCATATCGCGTTCATCAAATTCAACAAACTACCGCCTCAAATAAGCATGCCGTTTTTAGCTCTCATTGCTTATGGCAATTTTTCTCCAAACATCATCATGAATTTCACAGATATGTCGACTAAAAGCTTCAGCTTCAGCACTCGGGCGAGCCTCGATAGGTAAAGGAGTCAGATCAATTGGCTTCCTAGGAAGCAAACCCGTAACAATTTCAAGGGACTGCGTCCTGTAGATCTATTCACAGAGCTGTTGTATGCGAATTCAGCTGGGAAGCACCTGATCCCAACTAGAAACATGATCCCCAACATGACAACGAAGTAGATCACCTAAGTTGTGATTTATGACTTTTGTTTGCCCATCAGTTTGTAGGTGAAAAGTAGAAGAAAACTTCAACTTGGTATTCAGCAGTTTCCATAGCGTCCGCCAAAAATAGCTCACAAATTTCGCATCATGATCTGAGACAATAGTCTTAGGCAATCCATAGTGTCTGTCAACTTTGTTGAAGAAGAGCTTAGCAATGTGAACATCTGATGTTTTTGAACAAGGAATAAAGTGCACCATTTTCGAAAAACGATCCACAACCACGAAAATAGAATCATGTGCTCGAAGGGTTTTGGGCAATCCAAGGACAAAGTCCATACTTAAATCCTGCCATGGCTCGTGGGGCATAGGTAGTGGAGTGTATAAACCTGTATTCTTCTTTCTTCCCTTTGAAAGTTGGCAAGTCCGGCATTGCGAAACAACTTTGGCTACATCTCGCTTCAGTTTTGGCCAATAAAAGCGTTCTTCCGTCTCTTCCAAAATGACGTGGTGCCCCTCCGGAATGTAGTTCCCAACCCACTTGTTCATGGAGAGATGTATCGGGTAAACAAAGTTGTGTTCCCTTGAAGAGCAAACCATCATGTAAAGAAAACCCACTGTGCTCTCTATGTTGTCCAGCAAATAATTGACAATATATAATTCTAAAATCCTTGTAAAGGATAATCTCTTTTGAGCAATTCGAAACCTACCACTTGAATGACCATGGAAGAAAGAAGATACACCACTTGGCTAAGTGCATCAGTAACCTTATTCTCAGAACCAGTCTTGTGTTTGATAACAAAAGAATATTTCTGCAAAAATGAAACCCACTTACCATGACGATGATTCAACTTCTTTTGAGAGTTGATGTATTTGAGTGCTTCATGGTCAGAAAACAATACGAAACTCCTTAAAAAGAAGATAGTGACATCAATAGTGAAGTGCTTGAATAACTACATAAAATTCTATCATATGTGGAATACTTTTGCTTGGCCTCGTTGAGCTTCTCAATAAAATAAGCGATTGGGTGTCCTCCTTGACTAAGCATGCCCCCAATCCCAACATGTGATGCATCAAACGCCACTTCAAATACTTTCAAAAGTTGAGAAGGTTCAGAACAGGAGCCTCAGTCATCATTCTCGTTATGTCTTTGAAAGTTTTTGTTGCAGCCTTGGTCCAAACAAATTGTCCCCCTTTCATACTGTTTGTGATAGGTGCCATTACCGTGTTGAAACTTTTAATAAACCAACGATAAAAAGTTGCCAACCCATGAAAGCTGCGTACTTAATGCAAGGAGCTGGAAATCGGCCATTCTAAAATAACTTTCACTTTACTTGGGTCAACTTCCACTCCTTTAAAAGACACAACGAAGCCCTAAAATACAACTCTTGGACTCATGAAAGAACACTTCTTTACGTTCATGTAGAGCTTCTCTTGACGGAGAACCCTTAAAACTTGTTGAAATTGAAAGATATGTTTCTTCTTGATCTTGCTATATTAGAATATCATCGAAATAAACTACCAGAAATTGACCAATGAAAGGCTGTAATAACTGCGTCATAAAGCGCATGAAGGTACTAGGCGCATTTGTGAGGCCAAAAGGCATGACTAACCACTCACAAAGACCATCCTTGATCTTGAAAGTGGTCTTCCATTCATTTCCCAGCCTTATACGTAGCTGATGGTAGCCACTTTTCAGATCAATCTTCGAAAATAGACAAGCTTCAGCTAACATATTCAACATATCATCAAGCCTCGGAATGGGAAATCGATACTTGATCATAATCTCGTTTATAGCACGGCTATCTACTTACATGCGCCAACTGCCACCTTTCTTTGGTGTAAGCAAAGCCGGAACAACATAAGGGCTTAAATTTTCATGAATGAACCCCTTGGACAATAGCTTATCTACCTGCCTTTTAAGCTTTGCGTGCTCACTTGGATTCATGCGATAGGCTGGAAGATTAAGCAATTGTGACCCTGGAATGAGATCTATTGCATGTTGGACATGGCGCATTGGAGGTAATTCATTTGGGAGCTCTTTAGGTGCAACATCAGAGAAATGGGACAATAACTCAGCTACTTCTGATGGTACTACAGAGGCTGATGTAGCTGTTGATTCTGAAGCTTCTTTCACCACCAAAGTATATATAACTCCCAGTTCCATACTCTCGGCTTGAAAGCATTTCTTGGTGAGAATGTTGAGAGATTTAGGATTAACTTTAGCAACCTCCTTAGGCTTCTTCTCCTTGTATTTCTCCATTTCAGCAGTAGTCTTCGGCTTCAAAACGATCTCCTTATTTTTGAATGAGAAAGCATATGTATTCTCTTTCCCACAATGTTGCACATTTCTATCATAAAGCCATGGTCTCCCAAGAAGGATATGTGTGATGTTCATGGGAATTACATCACACCAAATAGAATCACTATAAGAATCGTAGGAAAAAAAACTAGGCAGCACTGGGTTACCAGAAGTGAAGTGTTGTCAATCCAAGATACCTTATACGGGTGAGGATGTGGTTGAACGGGAAGCTTGAGGCGCTCCACCGTGATTGTTAATACAACATTCATGCAACTTCCACCATTAATAATAAACTTTCGGGCTTGGTTTCCACAACGGACCAGCATCTGAAAAATAGAAGTGCGCTTCTAATCTTCCGTCTCAACTTTAGGGGTTGCAAGAATGCATCTAACTACAGAAATCAATGAAGCGTTTGTCTCTTCCTCTTCAAAATCATCAATATTAAAAGCCCCAACATCGAATGAATCCTCATGGTTTTATTGATCTGGCTCTTCTTCTTTGTGCTCCACTCCAATATGTAAGTTCCTCCTCGGACATTGATAGGCCATGTGACCAGTTTACCCATTCTTAAAGCATTTGTTTTCCTTTCCATTCCCTTTGTTAGCCATTCTAGTTTTGCCTTTTGGGTCAGCCATGTTTGAAGAGGATTGTTTAGAACCATTATGTCGGAACGACTTGCATCATTGTCCTTCTTTGGTGTCGTCTCTCCGGCTTGAAAACCAAACTTTCTAGGAGATGGGTATCAATATTCCTCCATATCCAAAGCGACTTGAAAAGCATGTTTGAGACTGTATATGGGTTGACAAAGCATCTCTCTCCTTATATCGGGTTTCAAACCAGCGTTGAACCGAGCAAGGGTTTGACTTGGACCTTCTACCACTTGACTCCTCATCTTAAGTTCATCAAATTTCTGTATATATTCAGCCATCGACATGCTGTTTTGCTTTAACTCGGTGAGTTGCTCCCGCAATTTCTCATGGTAATTTGGTGGCATGTACTTCTCCCGAAGCTTAGCCTTCATCTCTTGCCAGTTACTAATTGGTGGCTGCCCCAATCGCCTGATATCACCTTCAATACCCATCCACCAAATTTTTGCTAATCCCACAAGCTTCATTTTGGCAAATCTCACTCGCCGATCGTCAGCCATATCATATCAATAAAAATATTCTTCAATAAAAATAAGCCAGTCATGAAACAAAATTTGAAACCTCCATTTTAATCTTCTTAGTGATATCTTTGGCTGTATCATGGGCTTCATAATGTTTTCTTTGGATCAAATCATGGGTCCAATCGAACATGAAATTTCGTGGTACTCCTTCACGTTGATCAGCCCTAAACTATGGCCTTTATAGGAAATTTGCATGTTGATCCTCCGCTCGGTTGCGTTGATCCTCTCCATTTTCTTTGGGATTATTATTTGCAGAATGCTCTCCTTGTTCGAGTATTGTTGGACCATCATTAGGCTGAGATGGTTGGCCTTCTAGAGTACTAAGATATAGATTACAACTATCCATCTACTCCGCAAGTTTTAACAAAATCTCGTCACGCTAGAAATCAGTTAATCTTCCTCTAATCTGTTTGTCGGATCGTGTAGACATGATGCTACTCTCGCTCTGATACCAAACTGATGTAGGACAGATTTGGAATAGGACTAATGTTGATAAAAAAACAGAAAGCAGAGGAGAGGTTGTTTGGAGGACTATTTGGTAGCTGTGAATAGTGCACGTGAACAGTAACAGAGATAAAGAAGGAATTTTTAGGAGGATAGGTCTAGGCATCACACCTAAGGCCTCTTTAGCATCACACTAAAGAAAGGATTGCATTCAAAGCTTAGAAAGCTGGAAATATTAATATTTTCATTCATAACTCAAAGCTTCAAGCTTACATGAATTTATAGGCTCCAACATGTGAAATACAAAAGACCCTTCCTATTCCCTAGATGTCTAGGAAGATAAAATATGTGGTCAAATAGATAAAAACAAAGAGACTTCCTATTCCCTAGAGGATAAGTAGGATGACTGTGTTAACTAATAGATGCATAAATTAAATGTGGTCAAACTTTACTAAATGAAAGTGACAGCTTTAAATACTTCAATAACTAATTAAAATCCCAAGTAGGCCCTTCATCATCTGACACATGCCAAATTAAGGCTGCAGCCCTAGAACCTTCCATTCCACGCCTTTTATAGACTTTAATTGGGTGCAGCCATTTTCCATCATTTCTCTATTTACCAATATATGTTTATTGTGGGATAGAGATGAGTAGTCGGAAATTACCATGATGCCACAATTTGCTCTTTGTGATGCAAACTCCTGATCTATATCAATGTAAAAGGCATTTCGGTAATGATTCCTGGATCTTTTTTCTTTTGCGTATTCTTCTTTACTTGTAGTTTATGCATTTTGAGCTTGAAGGGAGCCCCTGGGCGCAGCGCTATCGTTGCTTAAATGTAACTTGGTGGTCATGAGTTCGAATCACGGAAATAGCAACAGCCTCATTGGGTAGTCCCGTTTATTTTTATTTTTTGCTATGCATTTTGACTTTTGAGCTTACAAACTTGCAAGAGCCAATATAGTTTAGCCATTAGTCTTAAAAACTTTGGAAAAAAAGCTTAATGTTTTCTTTTGTTAACCCTTCCAGACTACATTTCAAAGAGGCTAACTTTTCTCCTCTGAGGTTTCTTTTAAAGTCCTCTCCTGCTCCTCTAACAGCCACCACATCCCTGGCCTCGTCAGCACCTCTCTTCCACCTCAATCGCACCAACTTCTTCCCAACATTCAAACCACCAACTTCTTCCCACCATTCAAACCCACCTCATCTGCTCCCTCTAGGTCCCGCGATCACAAACTCCTTTCCTACACCACCACAACCTGCTGTCATCAGCAAAGCCAGTTCAGCTTATGACTCATGGGGCAACAAACCCTGGCCTAAACTCAATACATACCATAACTCAACCCCACGGTTGCAAACCACGTTATGCCAATGGCCTGGTTTTACAGCCACCGCAAGCCGAAAACCTTAAGTTCACCACCTCTAAAACCGCCAAAATCCCAATACCTGGAATTGCCCCTCATTCGACAATTGTCCAAGGTTGTGGTGGGTAACTGAGTGGTTGTGGGTAACCACCAAACTTCTTTCTTTTCACTGTCTGCATCCACTTTGCCGTGGTAAGGTTTCAAATCTCTCTCTCTCTCCATGTGTGTGTCTGTGCGCGCGCATATCTCTTGAGTATTGTTGGGTATGGTGATGTGTGGTGGTAAGGCAGAGGTATCGTTCGTGGTGCTTGGCAGTGGTGCAGCAAGGCACTTATGGAAAGGGTCGTCGTGGTTCTTGTGAATTTGGGCGTGGATGGTGGAGGATGATTACTTGATTACTTTGATACTTCACTAATTGGGTGAGGTTTGGAACTGGTGTAAGGTGGTTGATGGGCTATCAGTTGGCTGATTGAATTTGGGACCTGGAGTTAGGGATTATTTGAAGAAGTGCTGATTTTGTTATTGCAGTTTTGGGTGGTGGAGATTTGCGATTTGCAATAATTGGAGGTGGAGAAATCATATCAATATATAAACACGTACAGCCAAACAGGTTAAATTTTTGTGTACGCACGTGCTTGTGTTTGTTGTTAATTGTTGATACATGGTATATGTTGGGAGGCAGCTGGTAGAGTGTGCTTCTGTATTGGAGTTTTGGGAGTCTAGTGGAGAGAGATATGACCAGCAAATTGCATACTAAGAAATTTAATTGCGTTCATGGTATTTTCTGTTGGTTGACCTAACAGTTGACTTCTGTTGGTTGACCTAACAGTTGACTGATGAAACCACTAGGGTTGTAATTTACAGAACCTGTGGGGTATCAATGTGGTTTTTCCCTATAAGGAAAAACTCGAGAAGCCGCAGAAACTCCACTTTCTTCTTAGTTGAAGTCCTTTTGTCCTTTCGTAGCCATAGAAGTTCTTTGTGCTGTTTGACTTACTTTCCTTGTCGTTGAGTTCTTTGTGTTTTGCGATAGTTTTTGCTTTCTGTTATCCATGGTATGATGCACCTATACATCTTGTTCATGTTTAGTTCAAGTAAAAAGGGAATTTTTTGCCTTACCTTACGGTAGAGTCAAATCTTTCTTGGTTTGTTTAACTGTTTGTTTCATTTTGGAAGACTTCTGATGCGGTTATTTTCATTCTGGCTATTTTCTAATTTGGTGCTTCTATTTCATTTTTCTAACATGTTGCGTTCCTCATTTTTATATAAATTTTTTGCCTACAGCATTTTGTTGTTTCTAAACCAAATGTTAGAGCTTCATGTTGAACATAAAACTTCCTGATTTAGTTATCTGTGCAGTCTTCATGTTTGTGTTATTGCGCTTCTCATGTGGTTTATGTATATGCTCTCAAGTAATTCCTTTTCATGTTTTGCAGCGCTTATGCAATCAGAAGGATATAGGTACATGGAAGAAAACTGCCCCTCACTATTGTCTGAACTGTTGGCAACAGTAGCTGCAACAGTGGATGAGAAAAGTCTGATGTTGAATAGGAAGCGGAGTTCCAGCAGCATCATTGGGCTAGATCAGCTGGATCTGGCAGCAGATGGGGCTGTAGCGGAATCTGGAAAAACCCCTGTCAGGCATATGCGGAGGCGTGTCTAGGTTTTTTCCCTTTCCTTGCAAAATTGCGACAGAAGCTCAATAGTGAACTATTTATTCACAAGACCTTGGCTATGCATTGTATGTTCATATTATTAGGCAATCTTCGTGTGTATTATGTACTTACATGGCAGATAAAAAATTCTAGTGCTTTCTTCTAGGGTGAAATTTTGTCGGTTTCCGCATTTCTCTCTATGCTTTGGAATTATGGGAATTAAACCACTGTTGATGTTAGCCATACTCTTTGATGGCCCTTTTCAATGTTGAAGTGCTGGAAATCATATGGCTGGATTGCCTCGAGCTATATAGACGCATTTTCCTGATATATGAAGGTCTGAAAATTTGTAGACATGCCCCTCTTGGCCTTCCCGGAGCCTACACATATGCATGTGATGTTGTCTTGGAATATTTCTTTTCCTCTCACAATGTATTGTTAATGCATTGGCAAGTGATTGTTTAGTCATTGCAATGCATCTCAACACTTCCAAGAATTACACGACCATGTAGGGTTTTTGTATTTGGTCATGTGGCGTATATGATTGTGTGGTTCATAAGGGTGTTGAGGTATCACGTGTCTAGCTCCAAGAGGACCCAATAGTTTTCCCACATTGGCCTAGAAGGACTTAGTGAGCTCGCATAGAACACCAGTCGAGCACCCATCACTAGAAGATCCACCACTAGGTAAAAAGGGCAACAGAGAACTCAATAATTGGACATGTTTCTAGCCACACGATGCCCAACCCAAAGGAAGTGAAACATTGTTACTTCCTCCTGGAGCAATCTTACCAACCATTAACATATTGACATCTCCATGCATGGAGACAAAATCCTGATGCAATCGGGACGAACGTGAGATACTACTGCCCAATGGCTTAAGAGCAATCAAATAACTTCTTGACAAACATGTGATAATTAAATCAAGAAATAAAGTGAGTGGTTTGTGGAAATACATGAAAACAAATAGCAACCACATTCCATTTGGCTGACCATACAACCTCACCTACACAACCCAACTACCCAAGTGAGCCTCTCAAATTGTACCTAAAACCCAGCATGATCAAATCATCCATTATTAAAGCCCCTCATCCCAATTCCGTACTTTTAGCGTTCGCAGTATCTCCTTGTTCTACCCAGTTAAAACAAGATCCACCTCTCGATCGCAACTTAATCATTGGACTGGACTTGATTTTCAATCCACATCATCTCCGTGTGACCTACCAACACAAATTACGATCATTGGAGCCTTGAAGGGCCCTGATTTGATGGTACATTTGGGACACCATTGTTTCAGAGGCTAAAATACTACAGCATTTATTGGGCATTAACCCAACGTGTGGCTTTACGGATCTATACCTCGTAGACCACTTAAAAACCAGTGACTCGAAGACGTTCCTATGTTTGTGCCCGTGAATTGGATTGGACCCAGTACCCCTCTGAGCACTCACTCAGTAGGATGGGTCAATGGGCCACTTGCAACCCATATTTTTATTCAAAGTCCAATCAGTTCGTTTGCTGAATTGTGTGGATTCAGACTGTTTGGTGTTCATGTTTGTATCTCAATTTGTAGAAGAAGGAAAAGTACATAGAATATTATATGAATAATGTTACATAGACTATTATACGAAAAATGTTGATATTTAAATCATTTGATTTAACTAGTAGGATGAAGGAAAAGGTTGTGTAAAGGAAATGCAAGTAGTGGTGGAGAGTGAGGAGAAAGGAAACAGAGGGCGGGGGTTGGAGGACGGTATAGGGTGGTGTTGGAGGGGTTCTGCAGTGGGTGGCCGTGGATGAAGGAGATCGTGGACGGTTAAGGTTTTGACGTCGAGAAGGAAGATAGAGAAAAGAATATAAACATTGCAACGTCTTTGAGTACATAGTTTATCCTATCTACTTGTGTTGCGTTTGTTGGAATGGTTTGCATTTGTGTTGCATGAATTCGACAACATTTGTAGGGTGTAAGTGCGTGTTTAATGGTGAAATTCATTCAATTACAAGAATAATAAACATCTATATCTTGAGATATTTTCTTCTTATTTACTTTTGACTAAATGGAGCTGCATAACATGAGATGTTAATGCATAACTAAATTTGATTTGAATCGCTAGTTATTATTTCAAATTGAGTGCCCAATTAAATATTGATTCTATATATCTCATAATCTTACTTGAGTGTTGATTGTTTCTTCTCATAATTTAGACTATTCAAGTTAACTCGCACATACCTCAATTCAAGTGTCGATTGTTCAATACTATTGTGACGCCCCGATTTTAGAAGACTTTAAATAATGAATTTTTATATCTCCCAAATATTTTTCATTTCATAAGTAAAGAGAAAAGTACAAGTTTGATTGGTACAATGTCTAATGTCTAGAGTCTAAAATTAAGCTTGATAAAATGTGAGATACATTCCAGATATGTACCATTCAAAAAAATGAAAATACTGAGCATCTACTCTAGGTAAACTAAGGTTTGATGAAGTCTTCATCCTCGGCATTGTTATCAGCTAAATATCCCAAGTCTTTTGCCTCTCCTTTAGTATTTGACCTGAAATATTAGGGGCAGACTATAGCATCATAAGCAATGAGACCCAATCAATTATTCTACCCTTAAATTCCAATTCACGTGTATAATAAAATAATTTTGAACAGTTTTATTAAAAATAGCAACAACCTGTGGACGCCAACACAGTAAACATTTTCATGTACTACACATCATGATGATTTTATCAAATATTTGATATTCTTGTCTGTGTATGATTTTGATCGCTATGCTGATCGTGCTCTCAACTACTAAATTTTAGCTATTGGTTCCCGTATAGCATCTCAACAATTATGTTTCCGGTTGTCATATTTTCCGTACATTGTGCCCGTCACTAAAGTATATCTTAAACTCCGTTACGACCATATTTTATCGAAAGAGATACAATACGATTTGCGATCATAACTTGACTAAAGACATGGGTTGGCTCAAATACATGACAGGATTGAAGACACAATTCAGTACTGAACAGCAAACCATCATGGTGCTGGCTGTGCTTCCACAAGTGATGTTACTCTCTTTGCTAACCACTTGCTAGAATTCTTAGAGAAGCCAAAAAAATTCATTTCGATCAATCAATGTACATATGGTGTTGCCTGGGCTTCCACCCTGCCTCCTTACCATGTCAATACGAATGGAATGGAGGCGAATCCAAATTTTAAATGGATCTCATTAGTAGACGGTGAAATTGATCCCTCAAATATTAATTGAAGTACACGTAAATTAATCTGGATATTCTTAAATATCAAAAAAAAAAAGGGTATTGCGTTTTGTTAACTTTTCTCATGAAAAATTATATACACATAAAAATTAACCTTTGAACCATCACATAAAAGTGAAATAATACATTATTAATTTATAAGATATGAGAAAACTTGATGTAAAAAACTTCTCGAGACCCAATTTTGAGTTGGTTCTTTTATCTTGTGAGAAAGTTTAAGAACATATGAAGTATGAACTGTTATTATAAGGTTCTTGTGAAGGAATTAGAAAAAAAAAAATTGTTGAAGAATGAGTAGTTTACACACACAGAAATATAATAGTAAAAGTGTATCATTGTACAAATTCTTGTACTAGTATACAAAAATAGTAGGCACGCAAACAGAATGTTGGAGTTCATCTAATGCGTACGAAATCCTTTAGGTAAAAATAATTATACGTGTTCCAAAAGCATGACTAAATTGTAAGTTCCGTATAATTACATGGTCATTATAAATTTAGGGGGGTCGGAAGGAATTTGAAGATCTATAGTGTAATTTGTTATAATGTATATACTACGGATAAAATGATATAATTCTATTCGGTGCCGTTAAAATTACATTATTTTAAAAATATTATAATTTTATAAATAAAACCTTATCATTGTACTTGCACTAGAAATTTGAAACTCACAAGCACTAGTTAACAAGGCTCTACGAGCCCTCAACATTTATTTACTTTGGTGATGGTTCGGTCTCACAAGTAAGAACGCCACGTGTCATATTAAACAATCTCGAGGGTATTTGTGGCAAACAAAGAAACGATTTCCAACAGTCAAATCATATCAAGGGGCTGATCAAATTCGTACGACAATGCAAGAAATTCCTTACCCTTCCTTCAGAAACGTGGCAATAGACAATGATTGGACTTTATTACAACAACACACGTGGCCCAATTAAGATCCAACACGACAGCTACCTCGCATGCTCCTTCTCTCTAGATTCCAGTGACCCTGACCTTTCCAGAAACTTCTACGGAACTACTGGCTCACAATGGCCGACGCATATACCGGTTGCAGTCTTGCCACGTGTCCAACTCACCACGTGAGCATCCGAGGTGGCTCCCCCTCCCGGCTTGAAAATGATACGGGGACCCCGGTTTTGCACAAACAACGATTAGGGCACGTTCCAGACAACCATTCACCCCCAAGCGGACTACTGAAAATTTTCTCTCTCCTCAAAGAAAATAGCTGAGAAAACAAGAGAAACTACAACAGAGAACTTTAACTGTCAATCGATATGAGTGGAGATGGGGAAGGAGATGAAGAAGGTGTAAGAATGGAGGAGGTGAAGGAGAAGTTAGTGTTCATGTGGGGTTACCTTCCTGGAGCTCTGCCTCAAAGGTCGCCGCTGCTGTCTCCAGTGGCGGTTAAGCTTCCGCAGTCAGTTGGAGCCGGGTGCTCATGGAAGGATGTCTGCGGCGGAGGTTGCGGGTTCGCCATGGCTATTTCTGGTGCTTTCACGGATTGTGCTTTTGATTTGTCCTCTTTTTCTTACTCTCTAAAAGATTGTACTTTTCGTTGACAGATCTGGAAATGCAATCTGAGCCTTTCTGTTTTAACATACTCATTTTCAGTTGGACTTAGTTGATTTAAATTGGTTGCCAAGTGGTCAAGGTTTTTGAACGAAATTATTTTGCTGTTCGATTTGAACGTTTTCTATTTGCAATTGCTCACAATGAAGCAGCATTGCCCTTTAGCATCTTGATATCGTTGTAACGTGTAGCCATAGATTTCAGTTGTGTGTTGATGAAGCTGTATTTCTGGATTAAATCAGTTTGATTTTGATAATCTATTGGTTAGTGAACTTCTTTCTTCAATTTCAATTGAAGAATCCACTTCTTTAGTTCGGATAGGCACTCGTACTCTATCGAAGTATTTTTTGGTCATTTTTAGAGCTTAATTTTGTTTCATAGTACTCATATTTGTTTCTTCAATCAGATTCCGGAAAGCTCATCACGTGGGGCTCAACGGATGATCTAGGTCAGAGCTATGTTACTTCCGGAAAACATGGGGTAAAGGTCGACTTGTTTTTAGTCCATATGATCAAGTTATCTTTATTTCTTCTAAATTATTCTTACATTCTCTTTCCCTTGCGTTTGTGAAGGAAATTCCAGAGCCTTTTCCTCTCCCAGCAGAAGCTGCAATAGTAGAAGCTGCAGCTGGTTGGGCGCATTGTGTTGCAGTTACAGGTATGCTGATTTTTATTCCTAAATATGTTGAAGAATGTTAACAATTTTGCCTTTGGTTGCTGGGAGATAGAAGAAAGGAACAAGGTTGCCGATTTTAAAGCCTCACAGGTACAATATTAAAGTTTCCTCCCAACAACCAAATGGATGTTAATGACAGGCCAAATTAGTCAATGCCCTTTGAAATTGTTATGCATACAGAGCCTGTTTGATCGGCCGGATCAGGCATTGGACAGGCGTACATTTCCTATTGGACAAGAAATCAAACAAAGACAGTGTACAATATGCTGAGCATATCGTATCAGTAGTCTATTACTATTAGGCTGATGAAACTACTACTACGAGATTCATCAAATATACCCAATTTATTGGTCCGGCCAATCAAACACAGCCATTGTGGCTGTTGTCTCTTATCCTCGCACCATTTCATTTAATACTTTTCATTCTTCCTGGAACCATGAAGCATTCAAGGTTTGATTGTCTATGCAGAACATGGGGAAGTATACACATGGGGATGGAAAGAGTGTATACCATCTGGGAAGGTATTTGCAGATCCATCTACAGGGATAAGCCCAGAGAAGGATGTCACAGAAAGACAGAGTTCATTTTTGACAGAACAAGGTAATTTGGCTTGGAGTGGCTTATAGAAACTGCTCTCTTATTTGCGGACTAATATTGGAAAGGTTAATTTTGTAACAGTGAGTCCTCGCTCTCAGGGACCAAAAACTTCTGGTGGAACAGCATCCAATGCGGACAGTAGAACAGGTGGAGAGGAAAGTACAAAGCGCAGAAGAATGTCATCTGCTAAGCAAGCGGCAGAAGCCTCATCATCTGCTGATGAAACTCTCTCAGCATTGCCATGTCTTGTAACATTGAACCCAGGAGTAAAGATTGCCACTGTTGCTGCTGGTGGGCGCCACACATTAGTATTGTCAGGTATTTGCTATATTCTCAACTAACTATTTTCCTTGAGCCACATCTTTGATTTGTACTTTGCTATGCATTGAAATACATAGGTTCTAGGTAGCATGATGTATGCAGCTATGGAAGCATATTATGTGAAGCAAGACACTTGATATATGCTGTTTTTCCCGAGGTTTCAGATATAGGACAGGTTTGGGGTTGGGGTTATGGAGGCGAGGGGCAGCTAGGTTTGGGGTCCCGGATACGGATGGTGTCCTCTCCACATCCTGTACCTTGCGTTGACTCCTCTTTGGTGAAAGATAGACCTATGACCCTTTCAAGGGGAAGCGTGAGCTCAGAAGGACAAGGTTTTAGAGTTCCAGGAAGCTATGTCAAGGGAATAGCCTGTGGAGGGAGACATAGTGCAGTAATTACAGGTAATCCTTCTTTTTTTATGTGATTCATTATGAATGTGTTGTACATCTAACCCTTTCCCAGACCCAGCAGTAGCGGAAGCCTCGTGCACTGGGTAGCCCTTTATTCAGTGCTACAGTGTGGCGTAAAATTCACGGTTCATCCAGAAAGAGGGATGTAAAGCTGGGGGAATATCAATGCCCACTAGTTTCTTTCGATTCCAACATTTTCCTTATAAATGCATCTACTTCATCTTGCTATTATTTCTGCATTGCAACATATGTCATTCAAAAATTATGGTTAACCATATTCATGGGTGATTCAATTTCTTCAGTCTACTTATGTTACTTATATTAAACCTTCCATGAACCAAAATTTGTCGTTTCCTTTCAATTACAGATGCTGGAGCATTACTTACTTTTGGCTGGGGACTTTATGGCCAGGTGAGTTTTTTCTGGAGCCTGAAATCTCTTGTTGCATGGTTTATATTTTCATTTGTTTCGTGCAACTTTTCCATCTCCTTTCCCTTATACCTGAGGCTAGTATGGTTAAACATTCACTTTGTTGAACTTGTCTAGTTTACCTGCAAGTGCAGATTTGACAGTGAAGCTTTCTGAATAACACTGAATGAAAAGGAAGAAACCTTGGAAGACACTACTAACAATTTCCATCTTGTAGTCGATGAAAAGAAACAACTTTCCAATTGAATTGACATAAATATTCAGTTGGAAAAGGGATCACCTAAGGATGGATTAATGCTGGAAATTGTCTCGCTTAGAGAATTTTGAGGCCTGATGGTTATATGGAGGCATGAGATTTTCTTTAAGGTATCAACCAATTAGGTCTGGGTTGTTATGCGACTAACCTACCCTAAATAGCTTTAAAAATTGAACCTTCTATCGTAGATTTCCTTGGATTTAGTTATGATGTTGGATTTAGTCATGTCACTAATTTGCATTAACTTTGGGTGGTTTAACATATGCAGTTTCGCATAAAAGCATTTTGTTGTGTTACGATTATCTTGAACATTTTGATTTTCATACACTGTCTATGCCAAGAAGTGTCCGGAGAATAATAACTGCTCTTTCAGACCAATAATAGCTACTGTGATGGTGGAAAGCAAAGCAGAGTAAGCGTTGAAGATTAGCTCCACTTTAAATGGGGATAACCTGATCTAAAACCTTTATTGTGTTGTGTTAGCTTCTTCTTTCTTGTACTTGACCCGACCGTCCAATGTTTTGATAATTTTCGCGGTAATAGAATGGAATTCATTGGGATGTTGTTCTGGTGTAGTGTGGGCAAGGAAGCACAGATGATGAGCTCAGGCCAACTTGTGTATCTGCCTTACTGGGTATCCGGATAGAGGGTGTGGCTGCAGGACTCTGGCACACCGTCTGTATTTCTGCTGATGGTGATGTTTATGCGTTTGGTGGCAATCAATTTGGGCAGTTGGGAACTGGCACCGATCAGGCAGAGGTACGTGTTGAAGTCGTTTCATGTATGGATACTATGATTACTATCCTTCCAAATACGCAACAGATAATGACAGAAGAGTTAGTTTATAAAGGTTTGTGGTTGGTGGGAGTGAAATTATTTGCTTGTTCAGATTTAAATCTGCGTTGCAAAAAGTAATCGTTCCTATGATTTGAGTTAATTGGAAGATTAAGTTTCCACTGTCTGTAAAAATGCCAATGCCTTGGAGATCCAACTTCGAGCATGTACCTTACATAGTTATCTGGTCTTGTTTTATTTCATTCTACGGCGATTGTATACTGTAGACTTCTAAAATCCTTCAAGTTGGGAGGCAACTTTTGCAAAATGTAGGTTTGCTTGACTAACGGTATTGTTTTCTGAAATTCCTGATCAGACACTTCCCAGGCTTCTTGACGCTCCAAGTTTGGAAAATGTGCATGCAAAAATAGTATCTTGTGGGGCTCGTCATAGTTCTGTAGTTACAGGTAGATTATTCATGCTCTTTTATGCCCCAGGTTTCACTTTTCGAGATATCATAATTCATGTTTGTCATAGGTCGTATGAGGTTCTCTTTCCGCTTCTTATAGGTAGGTGGAAGAGAAAAACCACAAATTCTAGGAAACATTTCCAACTTCATTACAGTGGATTGCTGTCTGATTCAGCAGTCTATGGTTACATGAAACACAGAAGCTTGATGTCTGAGGGTTCTACCTTTAAACTCTATTTCATTGAACAGAACTGCTGGGAAAAGAATTTGGAATTGGCTATAGAGTTCTATCTTTCGCTCTCTTCTCTGTTGCAAGAATGAGCTTTTATGCACTTGAAACTTCTCGAAGACTTAGATTTCATGTAAGGAGTTTAGGTCACTGAGTTGTTTGGTATCATAATCTATACAAACAAGACAATGACGTCGAAAGGTTAATCATTCCAAAACCAATTCTGGCTGTTTGTGCATCACGTCATTAAGCGGTAATGGTAAGAACTAATTGATATGATGCGGTTTCTTAAAAAGGGAAAGAAAGCGACCAATTGAAAATAGATTGGTGAAATACATCAACAGTTTGTAACAAAAAATTTGAACTGTTGCATTGTATTTTGAATTGTAGATACGGTCATTTATGACTATTCTCATGACTTCTTTTTGTTGCTTGAAGATGATGGTAAAGTGTTCTGCTGGGGTTGGAACAAGTATGGCCAGGTACTTCACTAAACCTTCCCAAGTTACACATATGACAGGTGCACTCAACCGTATCAAACAAGTTTCACACAACATTGTTGAAGTATTCCTTTTATCTTGCATAAGAATCAAAGGGATTTCTTCCCTCTATTTTCCTGGTGGTTACTTACCAACTCACTTGAAATAATCCACTAATTTACCATTTGTTCACGTCTTGTATTCTTGTGTTGTCCAATACTCTGTCATAACAATGCAGCTTGGGTTGGGCGATGTGATTGACCGCAATATTCCTTCTCAACTCCCACTTGATGGTTGTGTCCCTAAAAATATCGCATGCGGCTGGTGGCATACCCTTCTGCTTGCTGAAGCACCTACTTAACACCTTAACTCAGAGGGCTTGAACACAGTTTTGTTAGGTTAGCTGTTTCTTCGGTTGATATATATACATATGTATGATATGTATATGTACATGCAATAGATTGTACACATGCATGTATATATATTTGTTATCGCTCTTCCAAGGTCAAAGTTCACGATGATTGGGTTCCATTTTAGCCCTACTGCTACGAATATGCTTTTGAGATTTATACTGCCCTTTAGTTCATTGTACATTTTCTTGTCCAGGGCATTCTGAATTATCTGATGTAAACCAAATGACTTGTATCGTCTGACTTACACATGGAATGTTTTTGGATTTCCCTCGGAAATGTAGTTACTCTTTGGTGCTCTTTTACTACGTTTTTTCTGTTACTTGTTTAGTCTTCCCCCATGACTTATAAGTTTTATCATGTTTTTTGCTTCGGGAAACATCCTAAACAGAAACGTGCCATAATAAAGATGTTTTTACGTGTGTTAGCGGCATTTGTGCGCATTTAAAGTAATTCCTCTGTAAAACAATTAAATGGGATTTCATGGTAGGCTTGCTGTTGAATGAGAGCTGTAAATAAATTAATTATAATAGAACATAATTTTTACAGGAAATGAAAATAAGATACTATACACAGTATAATGTGAGGCTAGTCTTCCAGAAAATATCAAAATCTATCGTCTGAAGGAATCATACACTCATTAATATTACTTTCTTGTCTTTCTATTTTTTCTATGTATCTCGTATCTACAATCCAATTGTCATGTGTATAAGCAAAACACGTAGGGCTGCATAAATGTTTACTATTATTATAATATTATGAATTTCGACAAAATTTGTGGTGGTTCCTAATTTCATTATGAGTTTTTCTATATTGGCTTGATCTCTTACTGTGATTGAATGAGAACAAATAGGAGACTCGTGAAATTGATGTGAGTGGGTGGGGATAACTATATTTTTTGGAGTAAAGCCTGGCGAATATGAAGCGCATGAATACATGTTATGTCTTGAAATAAAAGACAATTTTGAATTTGTTTAGTTTACAGACAAACGAGTGAATCTCATGCAGACTTGGGTCATGATTCAAAATGAACGTCGATGACATACATAGGCCTAATTTGGCCTAACTCGATTATTTATAATCGAATTTTGTCTCTATTTAATTTTTTTTTGTATTTGTTATTTTTGTCTCAATTTTTTGTGGATTATTGGTCCATCTCAATGAGACGAATTTAACAAGTATAAAATTATGTCCAAAAGCTAAAAAAAAGTCACTAAAGACGACGAATAAGTACAAAAAATTCTGTTTTTGGATTATTTTCGTCTTTTTAAAACTTTTTTCAAATTTGGTCCATGATTTATAACTTTTCTGAAAGCTCTCATCGAGACAAACCAATAATCCACAAGAAATTAACAAAAAACAAAAAAATGCAAAAAATTATAGCATTTAAAGACGAAATAATAATTAAATAATTAAGTTAGGTCAAACCGGGCAATAATACAACATCTAAAAATGAAAAATGGTTAATACCAAAGTTATCAATCTCGTACCGGCGAACGTATCAGTTTTGTTACTAGTACGGTACATACCGGTACTAGTGTATACCGATACTAGTGTGTACCAACTGACATGATTCGGAGCAAGCCGTAACATTTGAGAGTTGCCCCTAACAACCAAAGTTTTACTAGACATGTCCATATGAGCTTGCTTATCTTTCAAATTATACTCATTATTCTTCAAAGTGAATTTTGTTAAAGATTCGAAGGGTTTGAATGAAAAGAACACCGGAGGATCTTAGAGCAACCAAAAAGTCTCAGTTGTTTCACACTCCAAGAGAGTCACTATAATGCTCCATGATGTCTCATTCACGTACCATCCAAAGGTAATTCCATTTCTAGCTCCGTTCATTGCTAATAACCCAAAGGCTATTCCGTTTCAGCATTTCAAAGGTTTTTATATACCAAGCTCATTTTGGTATTGCACACAGATTAATTCACAAAATTCATTCTATTCAGAGTTTATTCTTCAAGTGAAAGAAAGTCAGGCACGAGTAAGTTCGACAAGCGAATGAGGTTAGGTGTTACCTAATTTGTGGAGTCATTTTACCCTGAGAGACGCCGAAACTATCCTTCAACACCCACAATGAGGCGGCGATGTAGTTTTAAGAGAACTATGTTAAACACAAGCTCAGTTTGGTAATATTATATTTGTTTTTGTATATCGACTCGTTTATGTATCGTTATATCATTTCTGTATTTTATTATTTTTTTAATTAATGGAATGATTGTATGTTTTTTGAAAGTCTTCAGTGTTCTTCGAATCTGTCGCATTATATTTTTCCTACAAATTTCTTCCTTACCATATAACAAAGTTAATCAAGTAATCATACGAATCAAAAAGAGAATTCAATAATAATAATGGCTTATCAAGAATTTTGACATTCAAATTCTAAAGATCAACAATTATTTTATTATAGTCATTCAAGTTTTAAAGAATTACATGTACGGTATTTTTCCTACAAATTTCTTCATTACCATATAACAAAGTTGTAATCAAGTAATCATATGAATCAAGAAGAGAATTCAATAATAATAATGGCTTATTCTTATCAAGAATTTTGACATTCAAATTCTAAAGATCAACAAGTATCTTATTATAATCATTCAAGTTTTAAAGAATTACATGTACGGTATTGAAAACAAAAGAGCTTCTTTTTTAAGTATGATTCTCTACGCTCTTGGTCATGTGTTTATCACTGAGTTTTTTTAACATATAATTCGTCACCATTTTTTGCATAACAAAAATACTTCCAATCTTTTGCAAAATACAACCGGAGCATACCACAAGCCTGCCGTTTAGTCTAAGATCACAAATATTCTTAAGCTTATCTTTTTACAAAAACTGGACACCTAGACCTAAATATCCATCTCAAACTCTAAAAAGGTGTTGGATGGGGTGAATTATGCGTTTAAATGTACTTATACTAGTAACTTTCTTATTTTAAGGAGAATGCGAAGTGTAGTTATAAATGGTTGAGCAACCTGTCCCAATCGGACATGATTTTGCCATGAGTAATATTATTAACATATCACGTTGTATATCATGCCTACGTGGTATGCTACACTATTTATGACATTCATTAATTTAAATAAATAATTAACATTTATAGACTCGTTTTTACATTTTATACCTAAAATATAAGTTGAGTGACATGGTACATAGACACGATATATAATTTAATGTATAATATAATATGTGAATAGGCTTTTTTCCATAGAAGAAAATGGGATCAAACAGCCCACAATATTAAGAGTGAATCGTAAGAGTCTTCAAAATCCTTGGGCCTCTCTTCCAATAAATAAAAAATAATTAAAAATACCGCAAAGAAAAAGGTCCTTCGCCTGTTTTCTTATTGTATTTCCGCTTCCTAATCTTCTAGAAATTAGCTATACTTTGACCAAAAGGGCAAGCAAGTCCCTTCAAATAATTACTTCCTACCTTTCGTTGCTCGTGCCCCCTCTCTCTGTTTCCCACTTAGAATGGCTCTCATTTCCAATGCGCTGCTCATCACGGCGGCGCTGCTAACGTGCGCCGGTTTGACCACCGCCGCCGTCAGCATCTGCCCTAACTGCGGCACCAACCAGGTGCCCTACCCCCTCAGCACCGGATCAAACTGCGGTGACCAATCCTACAAAATCCGGTGCGACACGGATAACACTCTCAGATTCGACACCCTAAACAACACCTACCCCATCACATCCATCACCCCCGAAACACAACGTTTCGTGATCCAGCCCTCCAGCTTCGTATCAAACACCTGCGTCACAGAGGATCTCTCCACGTTAGGCATCCAGATGAACGGCTCTCTCCCTTTCAACATCACCAGTAGCAACACCATCTTGTACCTCAACTGCACCACCACTCTCCTCAGCTCGCCGCTGAATTGCTCATCGACGAGTCTCTGCCACACGTACGTCAACGCAAGCGCCGGACAGCCGGTGGCCGCGTGTGGGGGCCTGCCGATCTGCTGTACGTTTCGGGCGGGGGGATCGTCAACCTCTTATATGTTACGGGTTAGGAATTCCGGGTGCCGGGCATACACAAGTTTCGTGAACTTGGACTACGGGTTGCCGGTGAGCCAGTGGTCGCGGCCCGGGTTGGAGATACAGTGGTTGTCGCCGCCGGAGCCGGTTTGTGGGACGCAGGCGGATTGTGATTCGAACTCGACGTGCGGGTCCGACCCGAATGGGAATGGGGTGCGAAGGTGTTATTGCAATTCGGCTCTTTACTGGGACCCGATTGGCGGGTTATGTGCTGAAAGTGAGTTTGGTTATCGTACGCCGAATGTTCTTTGAGTTGGACCAGGGGGGATGGGTGTTGACATCTGACGGTTTGTTTTCTAATGTGCAGATGCGACGTGTCAAAATCCAGACGGTTGTGGAAATTCAACGGATCGAACGGCACTTATCGCGGGTAAGAGTTGGGCGACATGTTTTTAGCGAAAAAGTATATTTCCCATAATTCATGTCTTTAATTTGGACAAAAATATTCTCCAAACTCTGATTTTGGACCCGAAATGTGCTAATGATAATTATTCAAACCATTCATCGTGTATTTTTTTTTATGAAACAGAACACTGTCTACGTGAACATGTTATATTTTATATTTTGGTAAAAATACGGTTTAAATTTATATATAACTATTTTAGATGTCAATTTTATCCAACAGAGTTCAACCTACTACGTGCACATTTGAAACTCCTCTTACATTACTGTAGGACCCATGTTTCTTTCTTCTTCCTTTGAAATATGGGGTAAACGTTGATTATTTGACATTTCATTAGTTTTTTCTTTTCTAGCTAAATGTTATACAGACTTCTTTTAGATGTGACTGTTGGGACTTTTGATAACTCTCAATAATTTTTCTATTCTACACATAGGACGTAAATTAACATCAGTCGAATGATTTTTGAAATTTTCTTATGGAAACAGACAAGTAAAATAAAGAGTATTTAACCTTCGAATCCGTACTCTTCCTTTTGAACAGCTCTCTGTCCAATTCTAATGGGAAAAAAAATTAGTAAGATAAATAACCGGTGAGCATTAAGCTATCAATTAGCATTAAACATTCATGATTGAATTCGAAACATTATCCATGTGTTAGTTCGAATCTTATCGTTACATGTAGCTTGTATTTGAACGTCATTATAATTGGTGCTTTTTTCCTTCTTTATTTTTCAAACATATATCAAGGAGATTACATTGTTTTAGTCAAGTCCATGGGTTACCTGCAGCTTGCGCAAACCACCTTATGTTGATGAGTCTACTTTGATCATCAGAACTATTCATTTTATAGACTTCGCTAAGTACTTCAACTACGTAAAAATTATGTTGAGCGAATACTTTTTAGTAGTTGTTTGGAACATATTTTTCTTTAAACAAATGCACAATGGTTATTGGATTGAACCCGTTACATTAAAAATATGTGCGTTTCGAACAATCATTGAACAATATACTATCAACATAATTTTTAGTACTTATTGGGGTAACGGATGAGGTCAACAAAATAAACAATCCTGATAATTGAATCAGACCCGATTCGGGCCATAAAACAGCCAACTGGACCCTATATTTATCTCCTCAAACTGCAAGTAAGCCGATAAGTTGTACTTGAGTTTCCCTCCAATAATTTGCGGGAAAATTGTGCAGGTTTAACCACGGGTCTGGGCACGGCTCTCATTGCATCAATAATCGGAATCCTGCTCTACAAACGCCACCGTCGCATCAAAGAAGCGCAAGACCGTCTCACCAAAGAGCGGGAAGAGATCCTCAACGCCAACGGCGGTGGCCGTTCGGCCAAAATCTTCACAGGCAAGGAGATCAAGCGAGCCGTCAACAACTTCTCCAACGACCGCCTCCTCGGCTCGGGCGGCTACGGCGAGGTCTACAAAGGCTTCCTCAACAACGGCACTGTCGTCGCCGTCAAATGCGCCAAGCTCGGCAACACCAAGAGCACCGATCAAGTCCTTAATGAGGTCCGGATCCTCTGCCAGGTCAACCACCGGAGCCTCGTCCGCCTCCTTGGCTGCTGCGTCGAGCTCGAACAACCGCTCTTAATTTACGAATATGTCTCGCACGGTAACCTATACGACCACATACACGGCCCCAATCGGAGTCAAATGTCGTGGAACCGCCGCCTACAAGTCGCCCAATCGACGGCGGAAGGGCTGGCCTACCTCCACTTCTCCGCCGTGCCGCCGATCTATCACCGCGACGTGAAATCTAGCAACATTTTGCTCGACGAGAAATTGAACGCAAAGGTTTCCGATTTTGGATTATCTCGCTTAGCTCATGCGGATATGAGTCACGTATCGACTTGTGCTCAGGGGACGCTAGGGTATCTCGATCCGGAGTACTACCGGAACTACCAATTGACAGATAAAAGCGATGTGTATAGCTTCGGAGTGGTGCTTTTGGAGCTGTTGACGTCTCAGAAGGCAATTGATTTCAACAGGGATGCCGATGATGTGAATTTGGCAGTTTATGTTGGGAGGATGGTGGAGGAAGAGAGGATAATGGATGCTGTTGATCCAATGTTGAAGGAAGGGGCGAGTGATGTGGAGTTGGAGACGATGAAGGCGTTAGGATTTTTGGCTGTTGGGTGCTTGGAGGAGAGGAGACAGAATCGGCCTTCGATGAAGGAGGTAATGGAGGAGATTGAGTACATAATCAGCATTGCAACGGCTAACGTGGTAGAGTAGTACTGAACGATGAAGAAAACGTAACAATGATATATTTTGACTATTATTTGATGTTTCACCATTGTCGTAGTTGAATGTATCCCTAGTGAAAGTCGTAGGAGGGTTATTTTTCAGAGGAAAGAAAACTTCATTGAGGGTTTTAGTTGGTTTGTGATAATAATCTTTCCTTGGTCTCATCTATGTATGTATGTGTTTAAAGTCAAACTCTATCTTTGTATATGATGATGGTTTAAGCTTGGAAGTGGATATGTTATGGTTTGGGATGTCATGTTGTGATGATTGGAAGGTTAGAGCTCTTTAACTGTATGGGGTAAAATCAATTTGACTCCTGTCCAACTTTCAAACAAGAAGATGAGGCGGAGCTTTGCTCTTTATTGGCTGACCGTTTCAAATCTCACCTCCATCTCCTCTTCCACGTAGGAAACAATAGATTAGGGGTGGCATATCTCAAAAAAATAAAAATAAAAAATCCAAATAAAACTTGATTCGTTTATTGAAGTGTAAAAACAAATATCTCGAGATAATACATGAATCTTGTTTTATTAAGCGATCAAACGTAACATATATAAATAAATCATCAGTTGTTTCAAAATTACAAATAAATCATCAATCTTGAACAGAACTTTTCATTTATGCAACACCACCTAGTCCTCTTTGCATGGGTGAAGAGTACTTGACTGAGTAGCGAACAATACATTCTCACCACATTGATGTCGGCATATTTTTTTAATCTTTTTGTAGACTCATTTTTCCGTAGTGATCAATAAACCATTCCCATTCATTATCGTGAAGCCAGATATTGAAGAATCAGGTTTAACCATCCCCATAATTCGTGCACGTATCTTCAAAATCTTACTCCATAATCCCAAATTAAAGTCTTTTAATTCCCATACAATGAACACACACTTGAGTAACTTGACCAAACAAATTGATTTCTCTCTTTTTCAGGAAAATATGAATTTTTTTTTTATCAAAATAGGGTTATTCCGAAAACTAACTAGGGAAATAAGTCAGATATCAAATTATCTATAAAACTAAGGTAAAAAGCAATTACTATTCGCGTTTTTGGGTGACATGGCGTATTTGTCCAGCGTAGACAAGTTGTACGCATTTTACATTTGTGTATTATCATAGATACGTATGTTGGATCTGCGTATTAGTTAAGTACGTATTTTGGATCTGCATATTACCAAATTTAGCTCCGAATGCAAAACGCAAATATGATTTGCGTACATCTACGTGTAAGCCACCGTGGCAGTGAATGCCACGCAAACTTGAACCCAACAGTAGTACGCGAATAGTATTTGGGTTTTACCCTAATTTTATAGATAGTTTGAGATCTGACATATTTTTCTCATTAGTTTTTGGAATAGCCCTATTTTGATAAAAAAAATCAGAAAATATACTCATTTTGCAACTTCGATCATTTAGGCCCCTTCTTGCACCCTTCGGTATTTTGCAAAATCTTGATTTACCCTCTTTGAGATCGAACGCAACTATGTAAGGCCAATAGAAAGGACTATTTTTAGCGAAATATATAGATCAATTTGACAAGAAATAGACGGTAGCACTACCGTAAACGGTAGATTCAAATAATAAGTTTCTGCCGCCAACATCAATATTTCCTGTTTCAAGCCATATTCCCTTCCGCAATATGTAGATCTTGCACAAACGAGAGTTGGACCAATCTTTTTCGCCGCCCTCCATTATCATCAAAAGATAATCATTTGGAAACTGATCAAATAAATCAATATTGCAGTGGAAGAAAATACACAAATCTCTATCGTCTGTGTCTCTTAGGATAGCCGGGGAGGGAATTTTCTTCACCAGGAAAAACATGGAATTCAAGTTTATCCTCGTATCTTTTACACGAATTGGGCTCGATAAAAAAGCACGAGGCGGTCTTCAACTGCATGTTGGTGTTTCGTTTTTTGACAAAGAATGGATTGGATACAAACCTGTAGGAAGCTTTGCAAACTGTACTCAATCTCAGGAGGGATTTCGCAGGTAACCATGAAAATATTTCTAGAATCTCTCCGTCAAACGCCATTGTTAAGTTGTTGCTAGAGGAAAGTAACGAGTATTTTGGGTAGGAGTTTCTGTATAATGTTTTCTGAAAATCTTTCATTGTATAAGACTGTATATATAGGCGTTAGAAGAGTTGTATGGATTCCTAATTGTATCTAAATTAAGACTTGGGATTTGAGGAATAAAATGTATTTAGGAAATCTAAGGTGGTTTTGGAATCCTGATTCTATATTGAGGCTTGAGGAATTTTTACGGTTCGGATTTTGGAAACAAACCCTTTTTGAGTTTTCTACTTTCCTACTATATAGTTATTAAAATACACGTGTTCCTTGGTACCCAAGGCGCAGGAGGGGTTATTCAAGACTCAGATCCAGTAAGTAAATGTGATGTGCATTCAGCAAATAACTATAACGCGTGTTATGAACACGATAAAATTGTTGGGTAAAATGCACTGACTCGCCCTGAGGTTACTGAAAAATGCAAAAATCTTCCCTGCTTTACAAAATAATAGACTGTTTCCCCCCTCCCATTAATTAGCCTTAGACGCCAGTAGGTTTACAAGTAAAAGGACCAAAATACCCATCAGTTTGGCACATAACTTCACTGGGGTAAACATTATTTTTATTGAGAGAGAGAGAGAGAAATGGAGAGGAGCTAAGAGTTTCCGATCGACAACCGACGAAGAGATTTAGTTGGCGTACGAGGTTTTGCAGCAATTCGATTTTCCAATCATCCTTTGCCTGAAAGGTGTGATGAGCGCGGTGACGACACGTGTTGCTTCTCGCTCGAATCCAGCTTGATGTTGTAGTGAAAGAAAATCAGGTACAAGTGCAGAACAAAGAAGATGAGTGACACTCTCAGGATTTGGCCCACCTTCGATGTAGCAATTGGAGGGTTCGTTGTTAGAGGCTTCGCGGTGATATTTTTGGTTGATGGAGGCTTCGCGGCAGTAGCCTCTGATGTAGATCTCTTCGCGGCATGTTGTCTATATTTAATGTAGGTATATTGTGTGGTAAGTCTGTATCAAAGTACCTTCCCTTTCATTTGACCGAGGTCAATAAAGGGCGAGAATGGGGGCTAAAATGCAAACCCCAACAACATAATCAAAGCCTAGAATAGCAAACCACCCCCAACAATTTCATCATTCCTTGTTTTGTATCAATTGGTGTTTGGTCAAGTGCTATCTATTGGGAAATTTTGTATTTTTTCTAAAATTTCTGCAAGAATCAAAGGTTTGCTTCACTGAATTTGAACTCTTCTATTTTGTTGTTAAAATGACAGTGTAGTGAGATCTTGTGTAGGTGCATGATTGCAAATGAGTTAGAGATGGTCAAGATAGATTTATGTTTTCTCAAATGGCATCCTCAAACATACTTGCTCTTTAAATTTTTGGTTTGAAGTTGGATTTTGTGAGCACAAGCTGATCTCTAATTTTCTGATTTTGGGTTTAATAAAATGCATGCATTATTTTTTGTGGAACTCAAGATAACTTTATGATTTTGTCTGTCTTGTAACAAATTCAAAAACAAATGCATGTAGTAATAGAAATGTTAATGGGCAGTAACATTTCCTTTTGAAAGGTTAATGGACATTAATGGAAATGTATAGTTTGTAATGGGCAGTAGAGTTTTTTGATGTACTGAGCATTTGTTTGAAGAAAGAATCGGGGAATAAAAACTAAATTAACTTAAATATCAAACCAACAATTTTTGTCATTCAAATTAACTCACATTTACCTGGAGATGAACTATTTTGTTATAGACAATAGAATAAAAAATGTAGTAAGTTGAAAGGATTTGTGTCTTGAGAGAGAAAAAAAGGGTAAGTTGAGGGATTTTTTAGATATTAGAGGGGCATTTTAGGAATTTAAAAAATTAGTTTTGGTGACATCATCAAAATCCATCCATTACTTGACAGAAGTTAGTATCAAGGGGGTAACAGTCTATTATTTTCAAAATTAAGTAGAGTAGATTACGGCATTTTGTGAAACTACAGAGAAGGTTTTTGCTTTTGTCAGTAACCTCAGGGGAGGTCAAGCACATTTTACCCATAATTGTTTTACTTTAGATTTTGATGTTTTTTCTCATTTTATATTATATTTAATAGACGTCTAAAATTATTCACAAAATTGTTTGTTTTTAAATCAATCTCATCTTAAAAAAATTAAAACTCTACAGTAATATTCCCAATCAGCAAACAAGATTATATTGGTATGAAATAGTAAATAAAAAGACGACGCTATGTGCTCTCAATATTTTGTCTTTAAATACTTTCTTTAGTGGTGATATCAAAGTTAGCAATCCTGTTCCAAACCAACCGATACCTCCTGTACTGTCCTCTTAATAGTACCGGATCATTGGAGTACCATTCTAATCACTGTTTAAGCATGGTCCAGCCAATATTGGTCAGTACCGTACCATACCGGTCCGTATTCTAAAAAATTAAAAAATTTAATTTTTTTGAGTAATTAGATATAAATTGATGCTAAAATCATCTTCTTCTTTTTTTCTTGTATATTCGGTGATTTTTTTTTAAATTGTGATGTTTTATTTTATATGTTTAATATAATTTTTTGTTAAAAAATATTATTTAAAATATGTATAATAATTTTAGCAATAAATCTAAAATGGTATGCCGGTACACATCAGTACGTACTGTACCAATAGCAAAATCGGTATGCTCGCTGGTTCCTAAAACGAAACCAAGACAAATAATTTCGGGATTATTATAATACGTATATGTGGAACACTATTTAATCCTAGAGGGAGGGATGTGACTCATTTAATCTCGTCTGCATCACCCATTACTCCACCGCCTCCGACCACTCCACCACCACCACCACACCACGATCACCACCACCACCACGCCACAACCACTGCCACCTCTAACCATCACCCGCACTACCGCCACTTCCGACCACCACCACCCCCACTGCCTCCAACCACTATCGCCGCCGCCGACCACCACCATCACTACACCACTACCGCCACCTTCGACCACCGCTGTCACCACCACCTCCGACCACCTTTATCTCTAAGGGTGTAATCGGTTCGGTTTCAGTAGATTTTCTGGCACAAAATCTCGAAATCGATTGGTTCAGGGTATAGATTACAGCCCCCGACCCTGACCAATTTTTAGTTTGGACCTACATTGGTTCGGTCTTAGTTGAGTTTAGTCGGTTCTTTCGATTTTTCAGGTTTCACGACTCGGTTTTTTTGTGTGTGTGTGTGTGTGTTGGGGGGGGGGGGGGGACAAAAAAATTTGGACTCTAAAAAACATTTAGTCATGATTTTTTTTCCTTTCTTAAAAACTCTATAAGAAAAATAATAATTTTTGAGCTTCTTTTTTGATCTAAAATTTTCATGTTCCATGTTCCAATATTAAAAAAATTAAAAAAAACAGTAATGAAGTTATCGGATTCCCATTAAAAAAAAGAAAATTCAATGTTCAAATTAAACATCTATTAAGTAGAAAATCAACAATTAGGATAGTTTGGATTAAAAGAAAATCAACGACTAGGATTTAAATTGAAAATGTTTGGTTCGGTTCGGTTGATTTGGTTAGAAATATACCGAAAATCAAAATCGAACTGCAAATCGAATTTTTTTTCCAGAAAATCGAAACCGATCGAAACCTTTTTTGGACCGGCCGATTGGTTCGGTTTTTTTGGTTATGCTTTCACCCCTATTTACCACTACACCATCGCCACAGCTGCCGCCGCCATCCCCCGCAGCCACTGTCGATTGCCACCTCCTACCATCACTACCGCCACCAAGCCATTGCCACATACGTATATCCACGCAATTCCAGCAAAATATCTCTATTCAAAACCCTAGACGTCTAAGTGGGATATTCTGAAAATAATCCAGCTGAATCAAATATGAGATTAGGTTTGACTGGTATTAAAACAGTAACAGGATAAATAGTCCCAGAACTATTAATCCCACCAATTTTAATCTGCGAATCAAACGAGGCTTTTAGTTGAAAGTATATAATTCTCATTTTGGTAGATTGAAAAACATGACATTAAATTAGACTTTAAAGCTGGGCACAGATAATGTAAAACATATTAAGTGAACTAAAATAATATTCACCGGAATTTAAAAAATACTCGCCACAATCTCAAAGATATTCACCAGAATCCCTATAGATTTTTCGCTGGAATCATATCTTGGGATTGAGGAAGTGTATCACATAGATTTGTACACTAGAATTCGTCTTTACTGTGTATATCTTTTTAAATTCAAATTTGTATATTCATCACCCTATATCACTGAGTTTTTTCAATTTTTTGTATTGGTTCATCGGAATCCGAAGTTCTTGTTTTCATCATCCCCTAAACCAATTGAAAAAAACTCAAGCATATAAAGAAGAAAATCAAATGTTGCAATTTAGAAGAAGGATTTCATCGTCAAACGTAAAAAATATATCCAAAGTCAATCCTTATTAAGCAGAGAGTAAAATTTTGTTTTACTGTTGTTCCTTCTTTTAGCATCTATTTCAGGATGATATTGGTTGAACACTATGTTTGGTAACACTTCCTGTTTTATGTTTTGTG